>RJWM01000934.1:129166-179174 GCA_004363535.1 Dasyprocta punctata
TGCCAGGCAGGTGCTTAATGAATGCCCATTTCATATCAGGAACTACCTTTATCAGTGGTCCTGTCAGGACGGTGGCATTATCCCTAGGCCTATCTGACTCCCAAGTCTTGTTAATTAAAACAGGTGTGGCATTGCCAAGTGAATATGCCCACCTGCTTCATGGAAATGGTACCTTTTCCTGCATGGGGTCATGGATTGTGTGTGTGTGTGTGTGTGTGTGTGTGTGTGTGTTACTGCAGACTGAACTCAGAGCCTCATGCATACTAAGCAAACACTCTACAATTGAGAATCTCCAGCTTTCTTCTTCTTCTTCTTCTTCTTCTTCTTCTTCTTCTTCTTCTTCTTCTTCTTCTTCTTCTTCTTCTTTTCATTTTGAGACAAGGTCTCACTAAAATGCCCAGGTTGGCCTTGAATTTGTGATCTTCCTGCCTCTGCCTTCCAAGTAGTAGCTGGGACTATAGGCATGTAGCAAAGGCATGACTTTTCATCAACTTTCTTTCCAAAGACCTGGGAGAGGGTCTTGTTCCTCAAGGGAACAAGAATAAGGGATGGAAACAGGGAGTGAGAGGCAAGCATCTGGCCTAGGAACAAACCTACAGCATGCAATTTAAGGTCTATCAACAATTTTTCCTTTCCTTCTGCTATGGCTTGTGTCTAGATGTCTCCCCAAAGACTCAGACTGTCGTAGGTGGGTTTTTCAGAGGTGACTGGATCTAGAGTGTATGATGCTGGGATTAAGTGTGTGATGCTGGGATTCAGTGTGTGATGCTAGAATTAAGAGTGTGTAGTACTACATTAGTCCACTGATTGGTTGGGCACAGTTCTGGGTGTGGATAATGGGAAGGCCCACCCCTAGTATGGGTGGCAGCACCCAAAAGGCCAGGCAACCTGGGTGGATATAAAGGGGCAGAAAGAAGGTAAGCCTACAGCTGCTTCTGCTGCTGTCATTGCTTGCTGCTTGCTGCCTGCCCTGCTTTGCCATGGTTGTTTTTTCTCCTCATTGCCCCTCTGCAAAGTCACCCTACCTTGGAGCCAGCCAACTATGAACTGAAACCTCTACAAACTGTGAGCCCAAAATAAACATTTCCCCCTTTAACTTAGGGTATCGGGTATTTTGTCCCACCAAGGAGAAAAGTAACTAAAATACCCCCAAATATCTCCTTGTGTAAGTTATTAAGATGTTGGAAATCATCACCATTATGGTTTTATGACTAAGGCCTTATTTTCAACTGGCTTTTAGGTTATATGCATTACCTGGGAAGGGTATTAAAAACAAAGAGTGCCGGGCATGGTGGTGCATGCCTTTAATCCCAGCACTCAGGAGGCTGAGGTAGGAGGAACATTATGAGTTCGAGGTTGGCCTGGGCTACATAGTGCGACCCTGCCTCAAAAAACCAGGGCTGGGAGTTTGGCTCAGTGGCTTAAGCGCCTGTCTGGCAGGCACAAGGTCATGGGTTCAATCCCCAGTGCCGCAAAAAAAAAATAAATAAATAAATAAATAAATAAAATAAAAACAAAGAGCCTGTCAACACACAAAGACTAATTAGTCAGATCAATTTTGACTGGGTGGCAGGACAAAGGGCATCAGAATTTGACAGACACAAGGGGAGGCTTAGAAAGGGAAACAAGAAAGGTCCACAGTTTGGGGTGCATTTATGAGACCAGTGAAAGAGAGGGCAGTGACAGGCACAAGTGTAGATTGAGGGCATAGGGTATGGAAGAGCACTAAACATCAGTTTAGACTGCTTCTGAATTCTACTTTATCAAGCACTCTCTGGAACTCAATTTGCTTTCACTTCCTTGATTACTAAACTCAAGGCTCACAGCCAGGTGTAATCCCAGCACTCAGGAAGCTGAGGCCAGAGATCACCAGAGTTCAAGGTGGGCCTGGGCTACACAGTGAGATCCTGTCTCAAAAACCAAACCAAACAAAACAAAACAACCCCTCAAGGGTCACAGGGGTGAGAGACAGAAGGGGGCAATTTCAATGTGTAAGGAAGTTAATACATGTATACTACTGTGCCACATCTCCAATTTTTAGGAACCACAGAGCTCACCTAGCAAAAGTGTCAGGGTTTGGAACAGCTTTCCCAAAGAGGAGCAAGAGGTCTTCTTGCCAGCTCATGACACCTGCAGCTCACCACTGGCAGTTTAACAAGCCCCACCCACCACCTCTGATTCCTGAAAGGCTCCTCTGCGCAGGCCCAGTACATCCAGCTAGTTATAAGCAGAAACCTAGAATTCTTCTGATGGACACAAGGGGGCAATGTATAGCAGGTACTCTGTGGGCTCAGATGCTCAGATTAGGACCAATCTATTCAGCTGCATAGCTGGCAGGGTCTGGCCCTAGGAATTAATTACTAACCACCCTTGACTGTCTCTCAGACCCCAGACATGACCC
The DNA here is from genome assembly GCA_004363535.1 of Dasyprocta punctata. NCBI lineage: Eukaryota > Metazoa > Chordata > Mammalia > Rodentia > Dasyproctidae > Dasyprocta > Dasyprocta punctata. The sequence goes on from RJWM01000934.1 coordinate 131,568, forward strand.
TTGCACAGCAATCCAATTTCCCTGAGCTTCTATTCCTAACTCAAGGGCACCTGCCTGGCTGGGTTCCAGATATCTGTTAAATTGGAACCCAAATCTTCCCAAACACCCAAGTCAGGAGAGTAGAACCAACACTAATGGAAGACAGAGAGAGGAAAGGCAATGGAGGAAGCCAGTTGAAACAACAACCAGGAAGCCGGACGTGTTGGCGCACGCTTTTAATCCCAGCACTCGGGAGTCGGAGGTAGGTGGAGCGCTGTGAGTTCGAGGCCGGCTTGGGCTACAACGCAAGCGCAAGGCCAGCCTGAGCTACATAGTGTGACCCTGCCTCAAAAAAACTAGGGCTGGGAGTTTGGCTCAGTGGCTTAAGAGCCTGTCTGGCAGGCTTAAGGGCCTGTCTGGCAGGCATGAGGCTGTGAGTTCGATACCCGGTGCCGCAAAAAAAAAAAAAAAAAAAAAAAAAACAGGGCTGGCAATCAGGAAGGGGATCCTGTTTTGCCAATGTACAGCCAAAGATGAACCTGTTCCCTGCAGCCCTTCAGTAAGGAAAGGCTTCAGCCCTCTGTCCAGGTTGTTTTATTTTTAGGCCACGAGTGTGTGTCAATTGCAAGTTATTACCCATAAATTCCCAGGGATTATCAGTTGGCCCAGACATCCCAGAATGAAAATCACTCTCATTTGGACCACACCACCAGGGTAGGATGAGGGCCAGGCTGATTCATGGCCTTGAGGGAGGGGCCAGGCTGCTAACAATAGAGGACCGAGGTGTTTTGAGCATCATTACGTATGGGGCCTGAGTCCCTGCTCAAGCCCCTGCGGACAGAGAAAGGATGTGCGAGTGCCTTCCTGCTCTGGACAACTCTGCCCCTCCGGAGGTCTGTATGCAGCCTCGGGGGAAGAACACGGGTCTTCTGTAGGCAGGAAGGAGATGGGACCAGCAGCCTAAATTGTAGCAAAACACTTTTGGTCTCTGTTGTGATGGATTGGGACGCCCCTCCGCGGGGAAGAAAAGGGTTCCAAAGACCCTGCTGAGGAAAGAGGAGGAGCCGGAAGTAGAGTGTTGACTCGGATTAGTCTCCCTCTCTGAGATGAATCACCCTCTGAATGGAAGTGATTTCCAATAAGCTCCTGGAAATCTTCCTTTTATTAGCCCACCTCAGAAAAATATGAGACATCAGATTGGCTAGCTGTGTCAGACAGTGTTAACGCCGTGACCCGGCCCCTCACCTTGGCTGCTGGGCCAGCAGCTCATTATATTACAATTTATAAATAGAAAATAAAATAAAATTATCAAGCGGGGCTGAAGCTCAGGGGAAGAAGAGGCTAAACAGTCCTAGTTACGGAGTGCCCACCACCAACTCCATCCACCAAGGAGCAGGAACCGCTTGCTTTCGGTAGAAAGTTATCCCTAAACCAGGCAGTTTCCTAATAGCTCCCTTCCTCCCCTCCCCTCCCACCCTCCCAATCAGCGTCGCCTGCTTCCTGCAACCGCAGATCTCAGCCAGCAGGACCCGTTTTCATGGAGCGCCCCAAGATCACTATGTCTGGGGCGCTCAGCCCAGTAGCTCCTCCGCCAGGCGGTAGAGGAGGCGAGAGTACCAGTGCATGCCCGTCGGCTGGACTGTGCCCCCAGGCAGTAGCGCCCCCAGCGCGTGCAGCAGGCGCAAAGGAGCAAAGGCGCGGTGTGCCCACTGGTGACTCTCCAGGACCGCGTAGCACGAGGCCAGAACGTCGTTGACCAGCAGGGTCCCGTGCGCGGTAAGGGGCGCGAATACACCCACAGCTTCTTCCCGCGCCACGCGGGCCACGCGCGCTGGCCGAAGCGCATCCCCGCCAGGCGCCAGCACAGAGTCTCCCGCGCGTAACCGGCGCGCGAACACAGGTGCAAAGTCGCCTGGCGCTGGCGCTGGCCCTCGAGCGGCGAACACCAGGTGCCAGGGAGTGAGCAACAGTTTGCGCGGAGGCCGCTCGGTCTCCACCGCTACGAATGAGGCCCGACGCTGTAGGTCTCGGTCCAGGAAGAGCAACACAGGCGTGGGCACCACGCGGCCGGCCGCATCTGCCGCCAGGACCCAGTCCCCGCGGTGCAGTTCCCGCAGCCCCTTCCTCTCGCCGCTCCGAAGGCGCACCGTGGCGTTTCCCGGAAAGCAGCCTCCCGCCCGGACCGCCAGCGAGTTATCTGCAGGGATCAAACACACAGAGAGAGGACTGAGTCGGGAGCAGTGACTCTAGGAAGCTAGCACAGATTCTCAAGGATATGGGTCAAGCCCAACGAAGATCTCGCCAGTCTTGGACAGTGCAGTTTCCCACGGGTCTGGCCCAAACCTGGGCGGAAATGGAAGGGTGGTTTACGATGCTAACGCTCACTTGGTCTTTCCCGGAGGGAGCCCCCTTGGGAGTCGGACCTCACGCCCGGTCCCCTCCCGTACCAGCTTTGACCGACACGTGGACATGGTTCCGGGACTCGTAGTAGACCCAGTCGAAGCCGGCTTCCACTGCCAGGCGCGCCAGCAGCCCATACTTATTGCGGTCGCGATCAGACGTGGTGATGTCCAAGGCACGACCTTCGTAGTGCAGTGAGTCCTGCGCGTGGTGGCCGTCCTCATCCCAGCCTTCAGTCACCCGGAGGCGCACTCCGGGCCACATGTTCATCACTGCAATAGCCAGCGCGTTGACCCGCTCCTTACAACGCTGGCGGGAATGAAAGAGTCGGTTTCTCCCTTATCATTGCCATCACCATGGGGGCAAAAGTGACCTCAGTCAGAGCCTCCATTCTTCCTTGTTCTCCGGGTCCACCCCACTCCCCCCACCTTCTGAGGGTCCAGGGGAATCGAGACTCTGAAGAGATGTAGATGCCAATCTGCACTCCCTTTCCAGGGCATGGTTGGAAAATTGTGGGGTCATTTCTGAGGTTAAGAGGGAATGCCCCTATCTAGCTCTCTCTGCCCACTCTCGATGCCCGGCCCCTCACCACTACTTGTTCTGGGACCTCGGCCCAACATGAGAGAAGGCCAGAATTGGGAGGGCAGTTGGGAGCTTGGTTAGGGAGGGCCTGGCTCCCCGAGAGGAGCCCCTGTTTGAGCCTGGCCCCCGCCCCAGGCCCTGGCTACCCTCCCTCTGCCTGATTCATCTTTTGTTTCGTCGCCTTTTCTGGCACTGGGCATCGCTTCCTTCCTTCCTTCCTTCCTCCTCCTCCTTTCGGCCCCTAGCATTAACCCCTTTGTGGCCTGGGTGCCACCCATAGAGGTGCCCAAGAGAAGCTTTGCGGGATCGAGGCTGCTGGAAAAAGGGTTGGATGGCGGGGGCTGCACGAAGCACAATAGCCATTCTCCGGGATGACTTAACTGAGCGAGAATCCCGGGCCGAGGCCGGGAACGCTCCGGGAGAAGCGGACTCAGCAGCTCCAGCCACAAAGGCGCTTTTCAGCCGCCCCGGCTCAGGGAGAGGAAAGGGCAGAAAGCCGCGCCCCCCATCCCTGCTCCGGCCCGCCAGGTCCCCTCCCCCAGCGCGGCCAGTCCTCCCAGTTCCAGCTAAGGCTCTGCAAGCCGCCAGAACCTCCATTTCTCCATCTCTGTTCCAGAAGCAGCCCGGAGACGTGGGAGTTGCACCTGAGAACACTGGCGGGCGCTGCCCTTGCGCGGATCTGGGGGGCCCCCTGCAGGGTGGGAGTGGAGAGGAGGAAAAGAAGCAGCGGTTGGAAGCCTGTATCGGGGGAGTGAGGCCACAGTTATCTCGGCTGCCCCAGTCTGGGGCTGGAGACCTTGGCGCGCACCACAGCGCGGTCGCCGCGGGAGGAGCAGAGCACAAGCTCCTTTTCTCCTCCCTCCCATCTCTCACCTCGGGCTTGGCTTTCCCCTGCCTGCTACGGGGACACATTCCCCCCTGCCCTTCTTCCCTGGTCGTCCCCACTTCTGCGGGGAGGTGGGGGGAGCAGGAAAAGTAGTAGCTCCTTCCAACTTCTTGTCATTTTGTCCTCTTGGGAGGCCGTGATCTGCGGGGGCAGCAGCCCAGTGCAGAGCCGACTCAATGGAGGCCTTTTGCAGCCAGGGTGTGGGAGATAAGGAGGACTGAGGGGGTTCCCAAGCCCGTCAGAGCCCCTCCTGAGTCTGTCCCTTGTTCTGCCCCCTCTGCTGCAGGTGGCAGTCTGAGGAAAGGACCACGGTGTTCCGTGACCAAGGATGGAAAAAGGAATGACCCTTCTGGATCACAGGGTAGGAGGAAGGCTTCAGTGCAGAAGCAAGATGGAATTCTTTCTCCCCTGCACAGGTTTTCCTAACAAAGTAACCTGGAAAACTGTGGCAATTAATCAGAGGAAATCCGTCTCCCTCCCTCTCCCCTCCTCCCATCTCCTCTCTCCATACACAATTAGGTGGTGTAATGGAAAGTGTATAAGATTTAAAATCAGTGGTTCTGAATTCAGTCCCTGTGATGCCACCAATTTGTTGTGAGACTTTGATTAAATTGCTTTTCCTCCAGGGGCCCAGCTCTCAAATGTGAAACAAGAGATGGGGCAGGGTGGAGGAACGTGACTTCCAAGTTTCCATTCAGTTCTGACACTCCAGATCACTGACCAGAGGTGCTGCTTCTCTTCCAAGGCATGGGCCACCTCATCGCAGGTGGGTTTGATTCCAGTCTGCAGCAGATGCTAGTAATAGTTAGTTGAATTTAATTCTTTGTTTCAAAGGAAAGCCCCTGAGCTAAACTGAGCTTGGAGGACCGGGGAGCCCCTGTGATTTTCAGCTGGACTCATCTATTCTTACTTAGGATGCCCCTCCCTTCAAATGTCACCCTAGAATAGCTATGTCTTGGTTCTAGGACACCTGTCACATGCCCAAGACAATTCCTACCCAGTCCCTCAGGTGGGTGACTTGATGACCTGACCACTAGCTGCCCCTTTCCCAGTCCCCTTCGGTCTCTTTGCTTTGGCTGTTAGAACTTTTCACAATGGGGTCAGGAGCCAGGCTAAGGGTAGAGCCTTCTGTCTGCTGCCCAGCCAGCTCCTGGCCCTCAGCTCACCCCAGCCCTTCCTGCCTGGCTCAGTGGCTGACCCCCGGTCCACGCCTCAGCCATTTCCCGTCTCGCCTGCCGCCATCCTCCACCCTCCTTTCCCCGCCCTCACTGCCTCTCCCAGCTTCACTCTCACTAGTCAGTCCCTCCCCATGCCCCATCCCAGCTCTCCTTTTTGAGACGCCTCCTAAAGCACTGTCCAGCCAGCAGGTTAGTTTTTGGAGGAGAGTGTTGGAGGGGTCTTTAAGACTAAAGTCTCTGTAGATGAAGCTTGGCTCACTCTCCCAGGCTGCCAGAGGAAAACAAGAGTTGGCAGTGCCCTGACACAGGTGGGAAGAGACCCTGCTTACCTCGGTCATTAGGCGGTCGGCACCACTGTTCTCCTCATCCTTGAAGATGATGTCGGGGTTGTAGTTGGGTACGAGGTCCCGGAAGCGCTCCGAGCCCCTTGCCACCCTCCCTTCGGCTGGCCCACTGGCGCCTAGCGTCCGCTCCGGCACGCTGGGCACAAATTGCTTGTAGAGCAGCGGCACAGGCTGCTTGCGCCCATAGCGGCGCCGACCAACAGGTCCCCGGCCGGGTCCGCAGCTCTGGGCAGGCAGTGTCAGAAGTGCCAAGCAGCACAGGGGCAACAGACTGGTCGGCAGCGCCATGTGTGCAGCGGGCTTGGGCTAAAAGGGAGCGTTCTTGTCCTCACTAGCCTTCCTGTCAGTTGGACATCTCCACAGGAGCCAGAGAGTGCAGCAGGCAGAGCTGCCCCCTCGAGTGCCCTAGAGCTCCCGCGCCTCTGCGCACCTGGCTGCCGCCAGCTCTGCCCACATGTCCCTGGAGGCCTGGAACCTGCTACTGATGGGCTACCATAGCAGTGAAGGGGGGTCGTGGGTGAATACCAGCCCAGCCCGTCTCTACTGCCGGTCCCGGGTACTGCCACAATGCCCGGACTCCGCCTTAAGTGCCCCTGGCCACGCCCCCCGCCCTTCTCCCAGGACCGTCCCTCCCCCTCGCACCCCCGTGCGGGGGATCCAGCTGGTCACTACTGTTCCATTTCTCCACTGAAGTGTGTTCTATCCTGGAAACCAGGCAGGCACCTGCCTAGGAAATCCTTGTAGCTTTACAGTCCTTGGCTGCCTGGATAAGCATCCTTCTACCTCCAAGCCAAATCATCTCCTCTGACACTTGAATTGGGTCTTTGCTCTTCTAAAGCCTACCCTGGCAGGCCATGCCCTCTGCTGTCATCCAGGAAGTATGGGTTCCAATTTCTGTCGAAGGCCAGTCAAATCCTTTGGGCATACAACCAGAGCTGCTTTCTCTACGAACCTCCCCAAACCTATCTCAGTTGGCACTCAACAATAAGCAGGACTAGAAGGCATGGATCCCAGAGGACCATTTTGCCTTGTAACTTTATAGTCTTCCATGGGAACCTCCCCAGAATGAGGAACAGGACTTGGTAGTGAGCCTGGTTTAGTATTCTCAACTTTGGTGCCCTTTCGATCCTTGCCAGACACCCAACCCCAGTTCTCTCTGAACAAATAACCTGTCATTTGGAAGCTGCTGAAGGGCAGTGGGCACTGAAAAGTCCTAGTTTGTAAGAGGCCAATGGTTACTCCCCTTCACCTTCCACCTAGGCACCTCTCTGGGCTCCTAGGAATGCTGCTCCCTGGCAGAGCTGTGCTGCAAGAAACTTATCCACACCACAGCATAACCCAGGCACCCAGCTCAGAGCTCACAGAGGTCCCATATCAAAGGGATTCACCCACCAATTTTGATCATTTATAAATTGCCTCTAAGAAGCCTTTCCTGGTGTCTCAGCATTGCCCACCAGTGTTCCCTTACAAAGCAGCAATTAACTGCTCAGTGGGACAGTGTTACTCTGGCACCCTTCTAGACAAAAGTAGTTCTTACCACAGCTTGTTTATCACGGATCTCAAGGCTAAGGGCCTGGCCTACAGTATGGTGCTTAGCAAGTATCTGTGGAATTTGCACCCTCCCCTCACCCCGCTCCACTGCTAGCACGCACAGCAACTTTGTGTAACTTAGAAAAAGCAATCCTTTCTCAAGATGTTTGGCTTCCATTTACAAAAAGAATGGGATGTGGCTCAGCAGTGAGCACCTGCCTACCATGTGGGAGGCCCTGTGTTCAATCCCTAGCACTGGAGCAGGGAGTAAGACAAGAAAATGGTCCCAGTAATTATACATATGATGACTATGAGGTGGTCCTAGAAATTAAACAATGCAGTATGCATAACACTAAGCAGAGAAAACTTTGTCCTTATCCCCAACAGTGAGGGAACTTCAAGGAACTTACAGACTGCAAAGAAATTAGGCTTTGCTTTTTTTTTTTGAGGGGGGGACAGGATCTTGCTATGTAGGCCAGGCTGGCCTCGAACTCATGGCAATCCTCCTGCCTCAGCCTCCCAAGAGCTGGGATAACAGTCATAAGCCACCACACCTTACTCTCTCTCTCTCTCTCTCTCTCTATATATATATATACATATACACATATATATATATATTTTTTTTTTAATTTATTTTTGAAGCCGGGCGTGGTGGTGCATGCCTTTAATCCCAGCACTCGGGAGGCTGAGGCAGGGGAGCGTTGTGAGTTTGAGGCCAGCGTGGGCTACAACACGAGTGCAAGACCGGGCTGAGCTACATAGTGTGACCCTACCTCAAAAAAACCAGGGCTGGGAGTTTGGCTCAGTGGCTTAAGCGCCTGTCTGGCAGGTGTGAGTTTGTGAGTTCAACCCCTGGTGCCACCAAAAAAAAAAAAAAAATTATTTTTGAGACACAGTTTCACTATGTAGCCTAGGCTGGCCTTCAACTCACTACAGTCTTCCTGCTGAGTACTGGGATTACAGATGTGTACCACCACACCTGTTTTAAAATTAAGGTCTTTTCTGAGATATGACTAATCCTTGCCAGGCAGCACTACCCACCTCCTTTATTTTTGGTACCAGGGATCAAACTCACAACCTGGCACCTGCCAAGCAGGCAGGCAGTCACTGAGCTAAATCCCAGGTCCTATTTTTTGAGACAGGGTCTCACTATGCAGTTCAGGCTGAACTTGAACTCACTTTGTAACCCAGGCTGGTTCCAAACTCACAAGGATCCTCCTGCCTCAGCCTCCTGAGTGCTGGGATTAAAGTTGTGTGCCACCACGCCCAGCTTACCCACCTCCTTTAAAATTTGCAATAGGGGGATGAACTCAACTCAAGGGCTCAGTGCTGAGTCACATCCCCAGCCTTTTTATTTTGATGCAGGGTCTCAGTGCATTACCCAGCCCGAGCATTGAATTCATGACCTTGTGCTTGCCAGGCAGGTGCTGTGCCACTGAGCTATATTCCTGGCTTTTTTTTTTTTCTTTTCGGGTTTTTTTTTTTTTTTTTTTTTTTTTTTTTTTTTTTTTTTTTTTTTTTTTTTTTTTTTTTTTTTTTTTTTTTTTTTTGAGACAGAATCTTATTACATAGTTCAGGCTGGCCTTGAATTAACTATGTATCAAACTCAAGGCCATCTTCCTGCCTCAGCCTCCCAAATACTGGGATCACAGGTGTGGGACAGCCTGCCTAGCTACATCCCCGATTCTTCAGATACATAAACAAGGATCTGAGTGTAAGGATGATTCAGAAATAACCAGCTTTAACAAGGCTATGAGAGGAGTTTCCCACTGCCCAACTGTATGGTCTAACACCAGCTCTGTATTCCCACAGGACACTAAGAGTATAGCAGAGGAGAATAGAAGGATGATGGCAGGCCCTCTCTGTTTGTCTCACTTAGTAGACTCAGGACAGGGGGAACAAGGTTGTTCAAACAGACACAGAGACAGGCTTAAAAAACAACAACAAAGCAAACCCTGGGATCAACTTTATTGCTGATGGGTGCGGTCTCTTTCTCCCTACGCTCTCAGTTTCTCCAGTGGTCCAAAGCCCCTCAGGGATAGCACAGTGCTTAGGCTCTGCCGGACAGAAGCACGGGAGACAACCTGCCTCCTAAGCCTGCCCTGGCCCAGTCCCTCCCACCCTCACCCTACCCTATTGCACATCAAGTCATGTAAACATGGCTATGGGCATGGCCCGGAACAGCAGTGAGGCAGATTGATGTGTAAATGGATTTGGGACCAAGAGCCAGACCAGTCACCCAGCCCTTTCCCATGCTGAGGCCACAGTCTGGAAAATAACAGTCCTGGTCCCAAACTCTGGCTCAGATTATGCAACAGTGAAGATGGCTCAGTTCCCCTCTGCTACCCATCCTCTCAGATTCCAGGTCCTGAGGTCCAACCACCCTTAGGCTCCCTCCAGGCCTAGGCAGCAGATGGCAGCGTCTAGTTTTCTCCTTGCTCTCCTAGACGGAGATCACTGGTGCTGACTCTTCCTAGATGACCGAGGGAAACCAGTGACGGGCAGTGGCAGCCTGTCTAGCCCTGGAAAAGAAGGGGATGGGCAGTCGAAAGTGGGACACAGGTCCAGTTCCTCAGGGACAAGTCAGGCAAACCACAGAATTGGGTGGTCCCCAGTGAAATACGTGAGACACTAAGCAAGAAGCTCAGCCTCTTTCCTGAGAGCACGACAGGTCCAGGTGCCCTGCTTTACACCACCCCACTTCTCACCAAAGGCCTGGATCAGCTCTGCCCGCACAGCTGCAGTGAAGGTCTTCACCAGACAGAGTGTGGTAAGGCCAGCAAAGGCTGCATTGTAGAGGAACACGATGTAGAAATTGCCCAGCCAGTTGAAGCGTCCAAAGTCACCCAGCAGGTCAAAGCGAGTGAGTCCTGAAGTACAACAACCAGGATGAGAAGGGGGTTCCCCAACCCTCTCCTGGTAGGAGCCCAACTTTCTGCTGCCTCCTGGTGGACATAGACACAGCTCTGCACTGCAACTGATAGGCTGGCCTCCCTATTCATGTCTTACTACTACCAGACAAGCTCTATTCTTTTTTTTTTTCTAGACAGTCTTGCTGTAGTTCAGGCTGGCCTTGAACACGTGGTGATCCTCCTGCCTCAGGCTCTCAAGAACTGGGATTAAGGCTTACACCAGCAACCCAGCTCCAAACTTTATTTTAAAGCCATTTTCCCAGCTACTGAACAAAGCGTCAGTGGGTGGCTCACTCCAATTTCCCTTCCAGCGGGTCTGGCTTCTTCTTCTTCAATAGGTTCCTCTCCGGCTCCAGGCGGCCCTAGGAAATACTAAGCCTGCTACTTGTTCCTGGGCTAGGAATCTGCAAGCTGGTCACTAACCAATCTTTAAAACACAAAGCAATACAGGAGCTAAGAGCTCAGACTGTGATAGGACTGCTCTGGTTCATTTTTCACTCCACCGGACTAGCCATATGGTCTGGGGAAAATTCTTCATCTCTCTGTGGCTCCTCAACTATAAAATAAAGAATGGGACTGGAAGAATTAATTAGACAACATGCATAAAGTCCTATAGATGTGAGGTACTATTCTTTTTTTTTTTTTTTGCGGCACTGGGGATCAAACTCTGAGGAACTCTTAGTATTCTAATACTAAACTTTATTTATTTCTTTTTGCGACACCAGGAATCGAACTCACAACCTTGCACCTGCCAGGGCAGGCGCTTAAGCCACTGAGCCGAACTCCTGGACCTAGTTTTTTGAGGCAGGGTCGCACTATGTAGCTCAGGCAGGTCTTGCGCTCGCGTTATAGCCCAAGCCGGCCTCGGAACTCACAAGGCTCCTCCTACCTCAGCCTTCCGAATGCTGGGGTTAAAGGCATGAGCCACCACGCCCTGCTCTAATACTAAACTTTAATAACAATACCGGCTCTAATACTAAACTTTAATAACAATAGTATTAATATTATGAATCAGAGCTGGGCGTGGTGACGCACACTTTTAATCCCAGCACTTGGGAGGCTGAGGTAGGAGGAGCCTTGTGAGTTCAAGGCCGGCTTGGGCTACAACGCGAGCGCAAGACCGGCCTGAGATACATAGTGCAACCCTGCCTCAAAAAACTAGGGCCGGGAGTTCGGCTCAGTGGCTTAAGTGCCTTCCCTGGCAGGTGGCAAGGTTGTGAGTTCGATCCCTGGTGCCGCAAAAAAAAAAAAAAAAAAAAAAAAAAAAAAAAAAAAAAAAAAAAAAAAAAAAAAAAAAAAAAAAAAAAAAAAAAAATTTATGAATCAAAGATCTGATCCCCATCCAAATATTGCTATCTGAATCCAACCTAACAGAACTGATGGGCCCACAAACCTACTTTCCCACTAAATTCCCAAAGCACAAATACAAGTAACATCATGGGGAAGAGTAGAGGCTGAATATCCTTAATACTGGGAAAGCTTTCTTTGGCGGAGAGGGTACTGGGGGAACTTCACACTAAGCCACATCCTCAGCCCTGTTTATTTTGGTGGTGCTAGTGATTCAACTCCATTCCAAGCCCTTTTTATTTTGAGACAGGATCTTGCTAAATTGCCTGGGTTGGCCTCTAACTTGCAATCCTCCTGCCTCTGTCTCCGGGAGTGCTAGATCAGGCTGAGCAGTTTATTTTGATATGGGGTCTCCCTATGTCATTCAGCTGGGTTTTGCACTTGTGCACTCAAATGACCCTCCTGTCTCAGCCTCCCTAAAACCTCCAACACCTGGCTTGGAGCAGTTTGTATTCAGATTTTTGGATTAGGGATGCCCAATCAGTAAAGTCAATGCAAATATCCCTGAACCCAAAACATGCAGAATCTGAAACACTTCTGGTTTTAAGCATCTCAGGTAAGGGATACTTAGCCTGTGTAAATTTAAGAACTAAACAGAGGTGACTAAAATATAAAATTATACTACACAGAAGATGATGTGGTATATGGGGGATTATTATTCCTTAGCTCCCACACTATGCTGAACTGAACCAGTCATACTTTTTGGACTTTTTTACCAAGTAATCCTAGACCAAAGCTCTAAAGGCAGCAGAAAGACTAAGATTATTATGTGATGTTCCAGTGAATGGAGAAATCACGGGCCTAGGGTTCAGGGAACAAATGTTCTAGCCTAATGTGGCCTTGCCTCCAACTAGCTATATAGCTCAGAGTCAGCTGGGCATAGTGGTGCACACCTGCAATTCCACTGCTGTCTGGGAAATTTAGCAAGACCCTGTCTCAAAATACAAATTAAAGGCCAAACGTGGCGGTGCACGCTTGTAATGCTAGCATTTGGGAGGCTAAGGCAGGAGGACTGCTACAAGTTCAAGGCCAGCCTGGGCTACAAGTAAATTCAAGGCCACTCAGAACTGCATAGTGATAGCTGGACATGGTGGTGCATGCCTGTAATCCCAGCACTTGGGAGGCTGAGGCAGGAGGGTTGTTGCAAGTTCGAGACCAGCCTGGGCTACAAAGTGAGCTCAAGGCCATCCTGAACTGCACAGTGAGACCCTGTCTCAAAAAAACAACAAACAAACAAACAAACAAAAACCCTGCATAATGAAACCCTGTCTCAAAAAGACAAAACAATTTAAAAACCCCACAAAACAGAAATTAAAATGCAGGCTGGGGAATGTAGGTTAGTGTGAAGGCCAAGGGTTTAATTCCCAGTACCATCAAATGAACAGAATAACTAACTAACTCTAGGTCAATCAATTAGTTTTTTTCTATTTCTTATTTTTCAAATGAGATTTTTTTGGGGGTGGTGCTGGTGATTGAACCCCAGGGCTTCATGCATGCAAATAAGAATGTTTATTAGATGATCCAAGCAACAGTACTCTGACACTTAACATAAGTACTTCAGAGTCTTAGTTTCCTCATCTGTATAATAGGGTAGTATCTCTTAAATCTGTTTTGGGAATCAGTGAAGTGTACACACGCGCACACACACACACACATGCACTCCCACAGTGCCTCCTAAGCAGTAGTAGGCACTGAAAAAGAGTCAAACCCCTTACCTCCTTTTTTCTTTTGAGACAGGGTCTCCCTATGCTGTTTAGGCTGGCCTTGAGCTCACTTTGTAGCCCAGGCTAGCCTTGAATAACTTACAACGATCCTCCTGCCTCAGCTTCCCAAGTGCTGGGATTACAGGCATGTGCCACCACACCCAGTTCCCCCCTACCTCCTTTTGCTACTTACCCAGAGTTCGAGAGAAGACGGGAAGTGCTGAGCTTAGGACCAGGAGACAGACACAGTTCCCAATTATCTGAATGGGCACAGGGAAAGGAGAGGTGTGAATAGCAGAACTGCCCATACCCAGTACCCACCCATGCCACCAGGAGGTTCCTCTCCTCCCTCCCAGCTACCTGAGTCATGGCTGTGTCATGCCATCTGGGCAGCAGTCTCCTGAAGAGTGGAGAGCTGTAGAAGCCCACGACCGAGGACACCATCAGGTAACTGAAACTGGGTTAGGGAAGAACTCACCAGCTCCCAAAGATGAATGAATGCCTCATCTCAAGGGAAAGGACCTCTGTCCCAGCCCTCCTTTCAAAGTCAGTCTTTTCCTCCTTTCTGAGCCCAAGGTTGGTGAAGGCTTGCACTTTCCCCCATGGCTCTCTACAGATCCCAGAAAAAGAGCTCCAGAAGAGCTCTGTCCAGACTCCCAGGAGACAGGTTTGGCAAGCAGAGGCAATGGTGGGTTTCCAGAAGGATACAAGATGAGTACAACCTGGATGACGGCCCCAAAGGAGCCCAGTTTGGAGAAGGAGACCTGGCCCAGGGAGGGATCCTGAAGGGAGAGCAGTATCCCTGAGATGAGGCACACTCCTCACCATCAGCACCACCCAACACCCAGCCTTCCTTGTTCCATATCTTCAGCCCCTCTCCCCAGGCTTTCTGAGATCTTTCCCAAAAGACCTAAGTGGGAGGACAGCCCATACCTGCATGCCCCGTGGCATGGCAGCGTCATCAATGAGCAGCTCCAGGATGTGGAAGGCAACGATGAGCACAGACAGGCCCTGTGTGAGGCAAGGTCAGATTCCTACCCCTGCCCAGTCCTGAGCTGTACCCAGGGTGCAATGTTAGGATGTGGAAGGCAACGATGAGCACAGACAGGCCCTGTGTGAGGCAAGGTCAGATTCCTATCCCTGCCCAGTCCTGAGCTGTACCCAGGGTGCAATGTTAAGAACGGACAGTTTGGTCCAACATTTCCCACTTCTAAACTTAGCTCTGCCTAGGTGTGAGGGGCTATAGAACACTTTTGAGGGTTTTGTTTTGTTTTTTTAGATAGGGAGATTGGGTGACATTATGTAGCCCAAGCCAGCCTCAAACTCATGATCCTCTTGCCTCAGCCTCCTGAGTGCTGAGATCACAGGAGTATACTAGCACATCTGGCGACAGGGATATTATGAGATACAATGACTTGAAGGATTGCAAAAAGGCAGCTTACAAAAAGGTATCATTGGGGCTGGGGATGTAGCTCACTACTGCTAGAGCATTTGTCTAGTGTGTATGAGGGCAAAACCAAGTTTGATCTCCAGCACCACAGAGAGAGAGACAGAGACAGACAGACTGATATGGTGGTGGGGGGAGTGTGTAGAAAACCAGGGAACATTTCTGATTGTAAGATCTGTTCTTTTTGTTGTTGTTTTTTTGGTACCAGGGATCGAATTCACAACCTCATGCCTGCCAGGCAGGTGCTTAGGCCACTGAGCAAAATCCCCGGCCCTATTTTCTGAGACAGGGTCTCACTATGCAGTTGAGGCTGGCCTTGAACTCACTTTGTAGCTCAGGCTGGTCTCAAACTCACAAGGATCCTCCTGCCTCAGCCTCGAGTGCTGGGATTAAAGGCGTGCGCCACCACACCTGGCACTATAAGACCTGTTCTGAAGTCTAATAAGCCTAGTATGTACCAAATGGGGGGATGAATAGAATTTAAACCCTTATTCTTAATTCAAGGAAAATCTGTATAAACATTCAATGCCTCTGTGTGACTTTATACAAGTTAATTCTTGTCTTCATTCACAAAATGGGGATTGAAATGTGCTTCACACAGAGCAGGAAAAAAGTAGGCACTCATTGAGAAGTAACTACTATCATTAATAGACAGCTCCCTGCATCTCTGTCCTTCCTGAGGAAGGTCAAGGGCTGACTCCCCACCCCCACCTCAACCCGTATACTCACGGTCAGCACCAGCAAGCACAGCATGGCCAGGGGGTAGCCCAGGTTCCGCTGCCAGGCTGAAGCCTTCTGCCGTTTCTCTGCAGAGAGGGCAAGCTGTGAGCAAAAACCTGGAACAAGGACTTCTGTCCTTGGAGAAACCCAAGGATCCCAAACTCTACCAAGCCACATACCCAGCAGGACCCTCTGTGTCTGCAGGGCCAGGACTTGTCTGTGCAGCAGCTCCATGTCTAAAGGCAGCCAGCAGGAGGTGGGATCTGAGTGCAGAGGAGACAGTGCTGCATCTTGGCCCTCTCGCCCCTACCCAGCCCAATCTGCCACCCCAGCTGGGGAGAACTGAAACTCACTACAGATTCTACGGGTCAGAGCAGCCTCCTCAAAGGCTGAGCAGGACAGCTGTTCTTCCAGGTCTTCTAGCAGCTGGGGGTAGGGAAAGGAGGGACTGTCAAAAGTTCCTTGATCCTAAGGGTCCCACACAACCCTGGTCATCCAGGGCCCTACAGTCCCAGTTCTTCCTCTAACCCTCATTCCCCACTCTGCCTGTGGCCAGGAGGTTTGTTCAATCCCTCCCAGCTGCCTTATGTTCTGCATGCATGTCTGGTGATCAGCTCCATATGACACTGGTAAAGGATACAGAGGCCAACAAAGGCTGTGGCCCTTTGCAAGCTAAGCACTACACAAGCACAGGGCTACCTCAGTGTTTGGCTCCAGCTTTATAGGAAGCTCACCCTGTGTGATGAATGGGTCAGGGAGACTACCTACCCGGGGCTTGACCAGTAGCTTCCCGGTGACCGAGAACATGCGGGCAAGGCCTAATGGAGTGCACACTGCAGGAACAAGAGCCAATTACAGTCATCTGTTGGATCCTTCTCCCCACTCTGCCTCCACCCCTCCATCCCTTCTACCCTGGTGCTCTGGCCCAAGGCCCTACCATTCCCTCCCACACCCTGCACACTCACCCAGGAGCAGCAAGACACCAAGGAAGGAGATGCAGGAGTAGAGATAGGGGAGGTAGTACTCCCACAGGTCTAAGGGGATAAAAGAAAAGGCATGAGAGTTCACTTTCCTCCTCCTGCTTACTGGCGATCAGACAGGCCTGTGTCTAGACCAGGACATGGTATGAAAGCCCACAGGAGCTTGCTGTAGCAGCACACACCTATAATCCTAGCACTTGCAAGGCCGAGGCAGGAGGATCACTGTGAGTTCAAAGCAAGCCTGGGCTACACAGTGAATTCAAGGATAGCCTGAACAATGTAGTGTGACCCTGTCTCAAAACAAAATAAAACAAAAAGCCAAACAAAACCAAAAAAAAAGACTTTAGGAGTTAGGTAAGTAATGCTAATGAGGAAAGTGTTAGCAGAAGAGTGGTACGGACTCTTAACGAATAGATCTTTTTTTTTGGTACCGGGGATCGAACTCACAACCTCACGCTTGCCAGGCAGGTACTTGTGCCACTGAGCTAAATTCCTGGCCCACAAATAGATGATCTTATGCCCTCCCTATCTAGTGATGGGTACAACTGTTATTTGGTCCCAGTCACAGGGATTAGTAGTCAGATCCTCTACCTTGTTAAAGAGTGAGTTATCTTTTTTTTTCTTTTGGCAGTCCTAGAGAGCAGTATATGTGCCATTTATGTACCACTGAGTTTTGTCACCGGTGCCCCACACACATCCTCTTTTGTGGCAGTACTAGGAATTAAACCCTGGAGTTTTGCACTGAGCTACATCCCCAGGTGGGTCTCTTGCCTCAGCCTCCCAAGATAATGGAATTACAAGCATGTGCCACTATGCCCAGCTCCCAACCCTTTTTTAAATTTTGGGACAGTATTTCATTAAATCACCCAGATTGGCCTTGAACTTATGATACTCCTGCCTCAGCCTCCCAAGTAGCTGGGTTTATGGGTATTTGCTACTGCACCTAGCTTCAATGGAATATTTCTGCAGGATGCATGAGGCTAGAAACCCAACAGTTTAAAACTTCAATCTAAAGAAGCGGGAGCCACTCTTCTCCACTTTTTAAAAAAACTTTTATTAATTTTTTTTTTTTTTTTTTTTGAGACAGGGTCTTGCTATGCAGTTCAGGGTGGCCTCAAATTTTCAAATTTGCAGAGATCCTCTTGTCTCAACTTCTCGAGTGCTAGGATTACAAGTGTGTACCACCATTCCCAGCTGAAGCCCATCAGTTTGAAACTTCAGTAAAAGGAAAGGGAAGCCGCTCTTCTCCACTTTTTTAAACGTACTATTTATTTATTTCTTTACTTAGAGACAGAATCTTGCTATGTAGTTCAGGCTGGCCTTGAACCCATTGTGTAGCCCAGGCTGGCCTCAAAATCAAAGCGATCTTCCTGCCTCAGCCTCACAAATGCTGGGATAACGGGCATGTGCCACCACAACCGGTGGACTCTTCTCCACTTTAAAGAGATACAGTTGTTCCCAAGGAATGGGAACACTGACCAACTGAAGACTCACTAGGCTGGGAGAGAGGAAGGAAGTTGGGCCTCTCACCATACAGCGATTCCCTGCTGGCCTTGTTGTCCACAATGGCGGATGCCACCCACACCATTCCCAGCACCAGCAGAGTGAGAAGCATCAACATCACCACGGTCTCATAGACCCGGCCCAGGACACCCTAGAGGAGGGAAATGGAGGAGGGGTCAACATCAGGGCAGTGTGGGTAAGAAGAGCAGGTGGGTTGGAAAACCAGATACATCTGGATTAGGCAGAAGGGGGTGTTTTCCTCTTATTCTGCTCAATGTCTCTGTCCCACCACTCCTCAATCCAGGATCACTCCATATCCCAGGTATTCTTTATTAGTGAGACCCCTCCCGTGATCCATTCTTTATCTTTGTAACACACAAACTGCCCTCTGGTTTCTCGTTCAATTTGCCCAATGGAAGGACAGCAACAGGGGTTATAAAAACAGTTCTGGGATTTTTCCAAGGCTTCCTTTCACCTTTAGCAGCATGGCAGCAGCAACTATGACACTAAGGCAAAAGTGGCCTCACAGTCCCAGTGTTAGCTATCAGTGAGTTCCTCCCATTTCCCCAACAGATCTGAGGTAATACTGACTTCCTACTGTCACTCCAGCTTCAGACTTCTTGTTGGTTCCCTTAACTTTGTCTAAAGCCTTGCAAATAATTTCTTCATTGAAATCTCTTCTGTTGATCCAATTGAGTGGATTTCTACTTCCTGCCGGGATGGACAGATATATCCCCTACTCACCTTTCTGGAGCCAGCAAAGCCCTCGGACTCGGTGAAGAAGTACGCAAAAGGCATGAGGAAGATGAGGGATAGATTGGAGAAGAGAAAAACAAGGTTCCAAAGGCCTAAAGGTAAAAAGCCAAAAAAAAAAAAAAAAAAGAAGAAAACAAAAGTAAAAACAGGGGTGGTCAGCAAAGGGGAGTGACCCACAGGGACTGGTAGGGGAGGGAGAGGAAGGGTGACACATGACTAACTAGCCCAAGGCTGCCTGTACCTACCCCCTCCCTACCCCAGGCTCCAGCTGGACCACATACCATGAATGAGAGAGCCATTGAGCCACTGGATGTAGTAGTTTCGTGGCAATGAGAGCAGCACCTCGTTGCTGATGATGGAGAAGGGCAGGAGCAGGACGGCACCCAAGGCAACCGCGAGGGTGAAGGTGCACAGCTCAAGCCTGGGCAGGGAAGGGGATGGTGCTGAGCTCAGCACTCACAACTCCGAGCCCAAGAAGTCTCATTTGTCCTCCAAGGCACATGTGGCTTCTAGAATCAACGGTAGCAGCTGATATGCCTAGAGAAGGAACTGTCTACCTGGGGCTGTACCCACTGTCACCTCACCTTAGCCCTTTACCTCCAAGGGAGCCCTGGTACATGAGATGGGCACAACTTCAGGCACTCCTGGGTACCTAGCAACCTGCCACGTCATTTTCCCAGGCTACCCCAGGAATGTGGCTCTCCCAGATATGCCTATGGGGTGTGCCAGGCATGCTGGCAAAGCTAAGGTGTGTGGCTTTTCTTCTCTCTTAGGGGTATGGATTGCTAAGCTTCCCTTTTCAGCCTACATAAAAGCAGGTTCACCCTATATGGTTACATTGCAAGAAGGCACTAGCACAAAGGCAGACATGGGGAAGCTGAAGCTCAGCTTCAGAGTCAGGTCCTGTGCCTGGGGCTGCATTAGCTGGACCACTTTTATCTAGTTGGTCCACGGGAGATGGAGGTACAGAGAAGGAGCCAGAAACAGTGTCTCTGTATTTTTCTCTGTATATACTAATGAATAAGAACAGCCTGGAGTAAGCGTTTCTTTTCAAAACCAACTGTTTTCTTCCCTGAGGGTTTCCACCTTCCTCACACCTTTGACTCCATTCCCCATTCTCTGGTTGCTGGGAGGTGAAGCCAAACTGGGGCTACTTCCGGTGACTCAGGCCCCAGCTGCAGTTCCTGGCTGTGAGACTCTTAGAATCTCCTGGTCTAACCAGGGAGACAGGAACAGCAGCTTTTCTAAGCATCTCCAGAATGAGGTAAAGCAGAAAGAAGTCCAAAATGGGATGAAAACTCTATCTGTACCATCCCATTGTCCCTCTTGCTGTAGGGCTCTCCCTAGATCCCAGCTTTGAAAGGCCACTGGAGCTGGGCATGGTGGCACATGCCTTTAATCCCAGCACTTGGGAGGCTGAGGCAGGAGGATCATTGTGAGTTTGAGACCAGCCTGGGCTACAAAGTGAGTTCAAGGCCAACCTAAACTGCATAGTGAGACCCTGTCTCAATAAATAGGACCCGGGATTTAACTCAGTGGCCTAAGCGCCTGCCTGGCAGGCGTGAGGTTGTGAGTTAGATCCCTGGTACCAAAAAAAAAAAAAAAAAAAAAAAAAAAAAAAAAAAAAAAAAAAAGAAAGAAAGAAAAAGAAAGGCCACGGGTGGGCTAGGGATTTAGCTCAGCAGCACAGCACCTGCCTGGCAAGCATGAGGTCCTGAGTTCAATTCCCAGTACCTAAAAAATAAAAAACAAATAAAGGCCACTGGTGTCAAGTGCTGAGGTATTGATACTTACGCAATCTTGTTGACTATGGCATCTTCATCATCCACTATAAGAGACAAAGACAAGGGGAAGAGACAGCACATCAGTGCTCAGCTCGGGAGCCGAGTGGGTTACGGTCCCCTGCCCCCTCCCTGACCCCAAATGGAAGCAGGGCTGGAAGACAAGCCTTTCACACTAAGGGTCCTACAACCTATTCTCCGGCCAAGGTGGCAGCATAAAGATCAGGAGGCCAGGCATGATGGCACACAGCTGTAACCCCAGCACCTGGGAGGCTGAGAAGGGCAGATCCCAGAGAGTTTGAGGCCAGCCTAGGTCATGAAGTGAGTACAAGGCCAGCCTAAACTACAGAGCAAGACTGTCTCAAAAACCAGTGAAAAAAAGCAAAATTGATTAAAGGTTCTAGATGGAGAGAATGCACACCAGATAGCCACTTCTCTCCCTTCTCCCCCACAATCTCTCCCATCACAGGTTCCTCTTTGATACCATAAGCAACTGGACTGTGACATGTGTTATATCAGTGGCTGGGTGAAGGAAATATACTTCAGGAGAGGGAAGAGGGGAGAGTCACAGAAAGTTCCCAGGGGAATTACATAAGGTTAGCTGGTCAAGAAGGGAAAGGCTAGCCGGGCGTGGTGGCGCACGCCTTTAATCCCAGCACTCGGGAGGCTGAGGTAGGCGGAGCGTTGTGAGTTCGAGGCCAGCCTGGGCTACAACGCGAGCGCCAGGCCGGCCTGAGCTACATAGTGTGACCCTGCTTCAAAAAACCAGGGCCAGGAGTTTGGCTCAGCAGCTTAAGTGCCTGTCTGGCAGGCGCGAGGCTGTGAGTTCAATCCCTGGTGTCGCAAAAAAAAAAAAAAAAAAAAGAAGGGAAAGGCTGGGACCATGATAGGATGATCTGAGCAGGCTGGGGTAGAGACTGAGACAAGTATGTTCCTTTCTTCTCCCAGGTACATGATGACTACAGAAGAAAAGCTATAGTCTGAGCACACTCTGTAAAGAGAAAGGCTACCATCACCAGACCCTGGGGCTCAGTGATCAGAAAGGCCTCTGGTCCTGGGCATGGGAACACTAGGAGAGATGATACACAGCACGTGCTTACTGCATTCTGCAGTTGCCCACTTCAGGTTCATTAAGGGCCCTCACTTGGGCCACATAATGACAACAGACTGTGTAGACATTGCTATGCCCATTTTCCAGGATGAAAACTGAATATTAGAAAAGCTATGTGACTTGCCCAACAGCTGGCAGACACTTCCATCTAGACTTCCCTCTATGTCACCATGGCCCTGCCTGTGCACAAAGGGAGACTGAAGAGGAGAAGGCTCCAGAACAGCCCAGCAAAATCACCTCTCCTTTCCCCACAGGCCCCAACATCCTTTCCCCTGAGGTTGGCTCCATGGCAACAGGAACTCTGGCAGGAGGGAGGGAAGTTGCAAGTACCTGTGGTGAACTCAGCAGGCTTCTTGAAGTGGGTCAGGAAGATATGGCAGAGGATGTAGAGTGTCGCAAACAGAAGAATTGAGATCTGTGGCAGAAAGTGAGCTAGAATGAGAAGCTCTAATCTCCAGCACATTCCAAGACCCAAGGGCCTCTGTTATGTCCTTGGGGTCACTTCCTCAAAAATAAAGTTCCATACTTCTTGGGGTCCTATCTTTACTCCCTTCTTAGGGCTGCAGGGGCTCAATGAAGAACCAGACAAGGTCAGTCTCACACACTTAGCAAAACAGCACCATGCCCCCAGCCTTACAAGGAATTTTCTGGGGGGGGGAAATACTTCAGCCCAACCCTCACTGATAAAAAGAAAACTCCAAGGATGCACGCACACATACACACCTAAAATAGGTCACAGAACCAGAGGGAGGGTACTTCAAGCACATTATATGAAAGGGAAGCAGGTCTGAGGAGAGATGTCTGCCTTGTCCTCCTGGCTCGCTTGCTCTCTCTCTCTCTCTCTCTTTCTCTCTATACTGGGAATTAAACCCAGGGTCTTTGCATTGGGCTATATCTCCAGCCACTTTTTATTTTTTTAATTTTGAGATGGGGTCTAAGTCACTATGTTGCCCGAACTGGGCTCAAAATTTTGATCCTTCTGCCTCAGCGTTCCAGAGTGCTAGGATTACAGCTGTTCACCACCATACCTGGCTTGGCACACTACTCTTACCCTATTCCAGCTGCTGCCTTGGCCAACTCCAGGAGAATATCTAGGAATCATGTTTCTAGACTAAATTGGAACTTCTACTCTTTCAGGGCCCAAAGCAGAGGCTCATTTAATCCTCATTTAATCTATGAGTAGGCTTTATTGGGGTCCAACATCTGCAAGATTTCTAGAGCAGGCGTCACCCACTTTAAAGGAGGTCAATCTCTGGACCTTACCCCAAGTGATATCCACCTCCAGGGTCAAGCCTCTCAGGGCTATCATATGCCCCTGAATATTGGATTTCCAATGGACAGTCATGGCAGAGTTTGTGCAGGCTAATCTCAGTACATGTACCACATCCATACCCAATCTCCAGGTCATGGTTATTACCCAGAGAAGCTACTGGTCAGCTTAGCTCCACAATCAAGGTCAGAGAGTCTCAAGAAAAATTACTGGCTAGAGCTGGGTGCAGTGGCACATACCTATAATCCTAGCACCTGGGAACTTGAAGCAGGAGGATCACTGTGAGTTCAAGAACAGCAGGGGCTACATAATGAGTTCAAGGCCAGCCTGAACTACATACTGAGACCCTGTCTCAAAAAAACAAAAGGAAGCCGGGCATGGTGGTGCACGCCTTTAATCCCAGCACTCGGGAGGCTGAGGTAGGCAGAGCGTTGTGAGTTCGAGGCCCGGCCTGGGCTACAACGCGAGTGCAAGGCCAGCTTGAGCTACACAGTGCGACCCTGCCTCAAAAAAAAACCGGGGCTGGGAGTTTGGTTCAGTGGCTTAAGCGCCTGCCCTGGCAGGCACGAGGTTGTGAGTTCAATCCCCAGTACCGCAAAAAAACAAACAAAAAAAAAAAACAAAAAAAAAGGAAAGAAAATTAAAAATAAATTAAAATAAATACAGCCATGGTGGTCCATATCTGTAATCCTAGCACTCTGGGAGGTTGAAGAAGGAAGATTGCAAGTTTAAGCCCAGCCCAGAGCTGGGTGTGCTAGTGCACACCTGTAATTCCCGCACTTAGCAGGCTGAGGTAGAAGGATCACTATGAGTTAGAGGCCATCCTGGGCTACTCAGTGAGGTCAAGGCCAGCCTGACTAAAAACCCCCAAAATTAAACAAAACCAGCCAAATAAAAGATGTTGCTGCATTTGAGGTAGGCTATAAAAACAAGATTAGGCTTGTGAGAGCCGGGTGTGGTGGCGCACGCCTTTAATCCCAGCACTTGGGAGGCTGAGGTAGGTGGACCATTGTGAGTTCAAGGCCCGCTTGGGCTACAATGCGAGCCCAAGATTGGCCTGAGCTACACAGTGTGACCCTGCCTCAAAAAACTAGGGCTGGGAGTTTGGCTCAGTGGCTTAAGCACCTGTCTGGCAGGTGTGAGGCTGTGAGTTCAATCCCCAGTGCCACAAAAAAAAAAAAAAAAAAGATTAGGCTTGTGGGTGCAGGCCTGTAATCTCAGCACTCAGGAGGCTGAGGCAGGAAGACTACCATGGGTTCGAGGCAAGCCTGGGCTACATAGTGAGTTCAAGGTTAGCCTGCACTATAAAGCAAGACCCTGTCTCAAAAAAACAAAAACAGGGCAACCCATTCAAGACTCCCTACAGTATCTCAGGAGCTATTCCTATTCCCCATTCTTCTTGCCCAATAAATTTTCCTACTCTAACCTGCTATTCCTTAAGAATTCACTCTTTTACTTAGGGAACATGAACTCAGCACATCGAACATCTAGCAGATCGAGAGTTACACTTATTCCCTCTATATCATTTGGAGGCCCCACCAAGATAATTGGAAGGAGACTTAAAGCTATATGCCTACCCAAGATGGGAACACCTGGCATCTATCAAGGGCCTCGAAAGAGACCCTCTGTGGAGTTTCTCTGACTGTTGATCACAACTATGACCTCCTTCAGCCAGAAGTAGCCAAAGCAATCTTCATCCCTTGCCCCTTCATGACAGTTAGGTGCACCTCTTCAGAGGGGAAAATATAATAGACAGCTAAGTTAGGTAGAAATATTGTAGGTAGTCAGACAGGGCTAAGCCCTGGAGGCTATAAAGACAAGTGTAGAAGATGAGAAGTCAGTGTAAAAGATGAGAACATATCAAAACTCTGGCTGGAGGTACATCTGAAGATTAAAGTCGTATTGGCCAAAGCCAGGTGTAGTGGCACATGCCTATAATTCCAGAACTTGGGAAGCTGAGGCAGAAGAATCCCTCTGAGTTCGAGGCTACACTGGGCTATATAAGCGAGTTCAGGAGCCAGCCTGAACTGCATAGTGAAACCTTGTCTCAAGAAGACCGGAAAAAAATAAAGGTCATGATAGCCGGATTTACATAATTCTTTTGGGACAATACCAAGAAGGGAAAATAACTGGGTCAAATGGAACCTCTAGGGTTTTTGTTTTGTTTGGTTTGGTTTGGTTTTTTTTGTAGCACCAGGGATGGAACTCACAACCTTATGCCTGCCAGGCAGGTGCTTAAGCCACTGAGCCAAACTCCCGGCCCTAGTTTTTTGAGACAGGGTCACACTATGTAGTTCAGGTCGGCCTTGCGCTCACGTTGTAGCCCAAGCTGGCCCGAACTCACAACGCTCCTCCTATCCTCCTACCCGCTGGGATTAAAGGCATGCGCCACCACGCCCAGCTCCAGAATCTCTAGGTTTTTGAGGAATCTCCACAGTAATTTCTTTTCACGGTGGCTGCACCAGTCTATACTCCCACCAACAGTGGATAAGTGATAGACCACTTTTGAGTTATTAGTATCACCCTTTTGAGAGTTTCCATATAAATAAGCCATTATCTCATTAGGGCTGGGGTAGGCATCCTCTTCCACCAAAACTAACACTACTAAGACCAAGACTAAAGACAAGACTATTGATCAAGGTTAATGATGTCATTCATGTATACTTGCTACATGACCTGCTTGATCTGCTTCCCCATTGGATCAAT
This sequence comes from Dasyprocta punctata, assembly GCA_004363535.1. NCBI lineage: Eukaryota > Metazoa > Chordata > Mammalia > Rodentia > Dasyproctidae > Dasyprocta > Dasyprocta punctata. The sequence goes on from RJWM01000934.1 coordinate 156,703, forward strand.
ATTACCTAAATGATTATACTTGTCTTATTGGTTGATTATAGTTTTGACCCAAGTTGTACTCACCTCGTGATTTTGCTCTACAAAACTTCCTCTGAGAAGCGGGATCACAGGCAACACATTCGGGACACTACCCCACACCCACCCCACACCCTTCTCTCAGGACTCATCCCCATTCTTCACACCTTTTCTCCAATAAATTTTCCTTCTCTTAAAAAACCAAAAACATGCCTGGGGATTTAGCTCAGTGGTGTAAGTGCCTGCCTGGCAAGCGTGAGGTCATAAATTCAATCCCCAGCACAAAAAAAAAAAAAAAAAAAAAAAAAAAAAAAAAAAAAAAAAAAAAAAAAAAAAAAAAAAAAAAAAAAAAAAAAAAAAAAAAAAAAAAAAGAAAAGAAAAAGAAAAAGCCAAAATCAAAGATCAGCCTAGTGTGTCTCCCAGTCCCCAGGAGGAGCTCACATCACAGCTATCTACATTAAGAGAAAAATTCTCAAAAAAGCCAATGGTCTAGGAAAAAGTTGTAGCTTTTGACATCAGGGGAGCAGAACCATTCTGACTGTAGCTGCAAGATTTTTACAACCTAATGAGAACTTGCATAATAGGGAGGAAGGTGGGAGGGCTCTAAAGGTCAGAGCAGATTTCCACGCAGTTCCAGCAGAGGCTAGGTTGGAGCCTCTGTAGCCACTAGATGAGGCAGGCAGAGGAGGCACCCAAAAACTTCAGGCTGCCCTTGGCCTGCACTGAAGTCCTCAGCTAATGGCATTAGAGGGTGGAGGAGACATCCAGGAGGCTGCTTTTGGTCCCAGGACTGAACTCTCCCAGTTCCTTGTGGGCGTTTCCACCTGCACTGCCTCAAGGCCTCGGTGTGACTCCACAACAAGCCACAGCTCAATGCCACCATCTGAGCCTATCCATCAAAGAGCGCACAAAAAAGGTTTCCTCAAACCAGACCCTTAACTGGAGTTGACATAGGGACCGACTGACTTCCTACTTTCCAGTGCTCAGGGATAAGGGCAAACCTAGGTATGTCCTAGTACGCCTTACCCTTCTATCAATCTGACTCTGCCCAGGATGGCCTAAAGGCCAGCCTGAGAAAAATTTAAGCCCATCAGTGCCTTCCCCAAACTCACGAATACCTTTTTATATCCCTCCACATCTTTCCCTTTCGTTTAGGATTCGATGCACGGAGCGGGGGGGGGGGGGGGGGGGGGGGGGGGGGGGGGGGGGGGCTACAGTGAGGCGCACTGGACAAAGAAATGAAAATTCAAAGCAGAGGAGAAAAAAGACACTTTCTAAGTGCCGCTGGGTGCCCCTAACCCAGAAGGGAGGAGTCATTGGTTCGCGGTTCAGCTGTTGTTCTAGCTGGCAGTGAGGGAGTAAGGAATAGTGGTCTGTTGTGCTCTGAGGAGACTGGTGAATGGCTGGGAAGCTGGAAACCCAACCTTTAAAGGTTTCAAACGAACACTAATGAAGGGACCGAGAGTGTAGCTCTGTGGTAGGGCAGGGATGTTTTGCCTGGCTGAGACCCTTGGTTCAATCCCCAGCACACACGTAAAGCAAAACAAAACAAACAAACAACGTGAGAAAAACGGGGGAACTCCGATTGTTGCCCATCTCCAAACCTTAAAACCTACCTCAGGAAGAGCCCCTTCTTCCAAAGTGACACACTAGCCAAGGCCCCCTTCCTCCCGCCTGCCACCACCACACCTCCCAAGTCCAGTTCGGGGTGAAGTCTCTCGCCTTCATCCAACATCAGCTGGCGTTGCCTTCAACCCAGTTTGCGCGGAACACTCAAGCAACCCGCTGTAGGAAAACCCAGCCCTCTTGGACTCTCAGACCAGGCAGGTTCCCCAGGCACTGCTCTCCGAAGACCCCAGCAGGGAACGCCCGGGGGATCAGGGCTGGGGGAGGGGCGAGGCGCGGAGGAACGGAAACCGACGGGCTTTGTTTAATGCGCAGGGACCCCGCGGATCCCCCCGGAGGCTCGCCAGCCCGGCACCACCCCTTCCGTCCGGCCCGAGATGAACACAAGCAGGGTCTGGCGGCGCTGAGCCGGGATGGCAGTACTTAGCTCCGTCGCATAACAACCGAGCCTCCCACCTTAGTCCTGCTCCTTCCAGCCCAGTTCCACACTCACGATGCACTCGCGGACCCTCTCATGGAATAGCTGCTCTCGTACGGATAGCACTTCGTAGTCAGCCGCTTCCATACTCTGCTCAGCATGACTGGAGCTGGGTGTCTCCGGGCCCGGAGAGGACGAGCGGGGTGAGGCCGCCGCCGAGCACCCGGACCCAGCCAAGGAGCCTTTCTCCGCACTCTGTGACGGAAACTCAGGGTAATCTGGGGCTCAGATTCAGTCGTCCGGACGCCCCGCCCTTAAAGGGGCAGGCAATAGCCTGCCTGTTGTTAAAGGACCCCGGCCCCACTCTGTTCCCTCCCCTTTAAGGTCGGGCTACGGTCACGTTTCAACGCAGACGCCCGCCAGCCACTTTAGCTGTAGCTACGAGGAAGCGTCTAGCTTAGCCCTATCGTTTTAAGAGTACAAGTGACGACACAAGGGATGGGCGGGTTCCTTTCAGAGAGCGGAGCTCATTGGTTCAAAGGGAGCTGCCTCTCCCCGCTAAATAAGCGCTTATAGGTTTTTCCGTGGAAGGAGGCGGGATCCTTTGGGCCTACGGAGGCTCGTTTTAAAACTGACTCTTCACCTCCTACTCTTCATGGGTGACAGTTTCTGGATTTTAGGAGAAGCTTAAATTTTAGCTTGAACAGTTTAGATCAGTCTAGCCAGACGGTATGCGAGAATTCCATGTGGTTCTAAAAGGCTCCCCAATAACCTTGGCAGTTTGAAAGTGCATTTATATTGGTCCCCCTTTCTCTGTCACCAAGAATTTTCACATACTTTTGTGAAAGGCCTAATATGTGGTAGAACAAATAGTAAAGAAAACTGTATAGGACAAAAATGTCCAAAAACATTGTGAGAAAATGTCCACTGGGTAACAGCGGGGTAGAGCTGAGTCGAACAGTTGATTACCTACTACGCGCCCTTCTCTATGTCACGTAGATACCTTCAGAGGGAGGTGTTGTGTTGAGAATTTCAGAGACCGGAAAATAGCCAGAAGTTTTCCTGTGCCCACTTAAAACAAGGACCCAATTCTAGAAGCCTAGACTGTGTTCAGTTACTATCTGATCAAGATTCAGAGACTAGAATTGTTAACTGATTCTGTTTGGTATATACATATGTTCATGGATATACCTGGACCTCCATACCCTCGTAGGGTTCAACCAATATGAAATCAAAAACCTTTAGAATAAGAGTTGGATGTGGTGCTTTGGGGTGGCACAACATGCCTGTAATCTCAGTACTCATGAAGTTGAGACAGGAGGATCACAAGTTCAAGGCCAGCCTGAGCTACATAGTGAGTTCAAGGCCAGCCTAAACTAAATAGGACAACCTTGTCTTAAAAAAATTTTTTTTTAAAATTTCATTAGACTTTTATTTTAGCCTCATTGCTAAAAATATAAAGCAGATCATAGTTTTAAATTTTTTTATGTGTGGACTTGGGTTTTAATTCAGTTAGCAGAGTATTTACCTACCTTGCCTGAAGTCCTAAATTCAGTCCTCAGCACACAAAAAAGTCTATATTGAATATGTGTAGGCTTCTATCATGTCATTCCCTAAACAATACAGTCTATTATTTACATATCATTTACAGTGTATTTGGTATTGTAAATAATCAAGATGGTTTAAAAAGTATATAGGAGGATATGCATAGGTTTTATGCAGATACTACTCTATGTTATATGGAGGACTTGAGCATCTTTGGATTTTTGTATGTATGGCAGAGAACTAATTTCCCACAGATATGATGGGACAAACATGCCCAAATATATTTGCAGATTAGTTACACTTGTCTTTATCGCCAAAAATGTATCAATGCTTACTCGAGAAACATTTAATGCAAGATATGTAAGTGTATAAGGATTTGTAAGATTGACTTACAATGATCCCTCCACAGAGTCAGGTGTGGAAAAGTGCAAAAGGACTGTCTGTGCACTGGAGATCCAAAGGATCCAATTGAAAGGCCTGGAGCTTAGTGTTGTATCCAATGTGAGTCTGTATCAAGAGGTCAAAGGGTCTGTGCTGGAAGCCAGGAGATGATGGATGTCCAAGAGACAGCAAAGACTAGAGCTCCTCCAAAGGAACAAACTCAACCCTTCCTTTTTCATGTCCCCTTTATACCATCCAGACAAGTCACCCTAGCATGGGTCTTCTGTCTTCAGTAAATCCCCTCAGCCAACCTATGCTGATATAATTTAGTTGGGCTTTTCTTACTCAAATTAACACAGCCAGTTAACTATCACAATCCACCTCTTGTCAACTGGACAACCAGGCATTTCTTTTACACCATAGTCTCCAGATGCAAAAACAAGTTCATAATTATGTGTAACATGTTACAGCTAGTCTGCATACAAAAAGAACATTATTTACTTCCCTAGAGTACAAAGCATTTTCTTTGGGTGATGCTTACTCCTAGCATTTCTTTTATTTATTATTTATTTATTTATTTATTTATTATTTTGTCGGTACCACGGATTGAACTCACAACCTCGCACCTGCCAGGTAGGCGCTGAAGCCACTGAGCCAAACTCCTGGCCCTATTCCTAGCATTCCATAACTTGAACATTATAACATAGGTTTGGCAATACTTAAGAACCAGTATTAAATCTAGCAACATTATATTACAATCCTTGTTTCTGTAGCTGATCATGGGATCATACCTGGTATTCAGAACTACTTTCTTCTACTACCCATTCTGTATTCCCCTGGCCTTCTGCAAGCACTTCAGCAGGTCTTGGTTCTTTCCCTGATGGGATGACCCATACCATGAGTTGATCCGCGGGCCGGATCACATACCTTCATTCCTGAAGGTTCTGGACCATTTGTCATTTTGCCTACACTGAGTTGTTGTAGTTTCCCCTTGACTTTAATAACAGGGCATGATAATACTAGGAGGCGCCCTAAGGGATCTCCTGTACTTCAAGTATATTCTTCCTTTCCTCCACTGTGGAGTAATAGTCCAATTTCCCCTTGATAGTCTGGGTCAGTCACCCTTGTCAACACTATAACTCCTTTTTAAACTTGTTTCTTCAGAGGCATGAGAAGACCAAAATGACCAGTGGAAAGTCTTAGCTCCCAGTTCAATAGTGGACCAAAATGACCAGTGGGAAGTTTTAACTTCCATGTCAATAGTATCATTGTTGTGCTTCCTGATGCAAATCTTTCCCCTTCTGGAACTAAGATGTCTAAGCCAGCAGAGCATAAAGTTGCAGGAACAGGAAGCAAAAATTTTGCTAGTGGGTCATTAGGGGTCATGGCAAATGATACCATGCCCATATCCACCCCTTGATTCTTGGACCCCTGAATCCTAACTATGGGAGACACAGTACCATAAAGTGGATGCTTTTTCAAACCATATACAGTCATTCAAAGAAATTTACCTCAGCCCTGCAACCTATTGCCACCTGACTGGTGCTGTAACTGTCTTCAAAAGACCATTGCAGAGACTTCCAGAAAAGTGATGGAGTGATAAGCAGCACAGAAAGAACCTCTTCATGTTTTGGTGTCCAGACCCTGGAATATAGCAACATGAGGAAGAGAAGGAAGAGGGAGGTAGGTCCCACAGACACAGGAAAGATCTGATCTGAGACTTGAAGTCCATGGAAAGAGAGAATTCAGAATCCAGCAAAAATAAGAAAACCAGGGGCAGTGGTCTTGCCAGATGGGGAAAAGCAGCAAGGAAGCCATGCAGCCCCCACCCCAAGCACTGGTGGAAGCTCTGCCAGCCAGGGAGAAGCAGCAAGGAAGCCAAGCAGTGCCCCCCATGTGCTGGCAGATCTGCCAGCTGGGGAAAAGCAGCAAGGAAGCCACGTAGCCCTCCCATGTGGCAGAGGAGGCCCTGCCAGCTGCAGAGAGGCAGCAAAGAAGCAGTGCGGCCTCCCCCTCCATGTGCCAGTGAAGGCCCTGCTGACTGTGGAGAACCAGCAAGGAAGCTGTGCAGCCCCTGTGTGCCAGAGGAGGCCCTGAAGGCCAGGGAGAAGCAATAAGGAAGCAGTGCGGCCTCCCTGTGTGCTGGTGGAGGCCTTGCCAGCCGGCTGGGGAGAACCAGCAAAAAAGCTGCCTCTGCCCCCCCGACCCCTCCCATCTGTAAAGAATTGTACGTGACACAGGCTGAGATGATAATAACTGAAGTAGGGAAGCAACCTAATATTTGTGTTGCTTGATTGACTTTGTAAGCCTGAGGTCGGTGGTCTGAGCAACTATTTAGAGGATAACAATATGTACTATAGTAACAACTGTGAATTTTCTACTGTCCTATCACTGTTTTGTTTCATTTTATTTATTTTATTTATTTTTTTTTTTTTTGCGGCACCAGGGATTGAACTCAAAGCTTCACGCCTGCCAGACAGGCGCTCATGCCACTGAGCCAAACTCCCAGCCCTACTTTTTTGAGGCAGGGTCGCACTATGTAGCCCAGGCTAGCCTTATGCTCGAGTTGTAGCCCAAACCGGCCTCGAACTCACAACGCTCCTCCTACCTCAGCCTCCCGAGTGCTGGGATTAAAGGCGTGCACCACCATGCCTGGCTACTACCATTTTGTTTTATTCCCTTAAAAAAAAACAGCAACTGTCGGGTGTGGTGGCGCACACCTTTAATCCCAGCACTCAGGAGGTTGAGGTAGGAGGAGCGTTGTGAGTTCGAGGCTGACTTGGGCTACAGCACGAGTGCAAGGCTGGCCTGAGCTACACAGTACGACCCTGCCTCAAAAAACCAGGACTAGGAGTTTGGCTCAGTGACTTAGCGCCTGTCTGACAGGCGCGAGGTTGTGAGTTTGATCCCTGGTGCTGCAAAAACAAAAAAAACCCAACAAAACAGCAACAGACCATTCCACTTTTATCACAAGCCCATTGCCTCACTTCTTTGGCTGTAAATGTTTTCCTTGGTCAGTGGCAATGCTGTGAATTCCGTGATGGTGGATAAGGCATTCTACCACAGATTGGCAGAAGTATTATATGCAAGGAAGACAAATCCATATTCAGAATATTTGTCTGTGCCAGTAAGGACAAAGCACAGTCCTTTTCATGATGGAAGTGGTCCAATATAATCAATCTGCCACCAGGTCACAGGCTGATCACCCTGGGGAATGATGCCATACTGAGGAATCAGTTGGTCTTTACTGGCATATTGGGCATTCAGTAGTGGCTATAGCCAAATCAGCCTTGGTGAGTGGGAGCCCATGTATAATCTTCATCCCTGCCACCATGGCCACTCTGTTCATGAGCCCATTGGGCAATGGCAGGAGTGGCTGAAGAAAGAGGTTGACCACTATCCACAGAATAGATCATCTTATCCACTTGATTTTTAAGGTCTTTTTCTATTGAGGTCACTTTTTGGTCATAGGGTATAAATATTTTTACATCTCTTGCCCATATGAAAAGGTCTAACCATATACCCCTCCCCCAAATATCTTTGTTACCAATTTTTTAGTCATGTTCCTTCCAAGTTCCTGGCCATCCATCCAAACCATTGCCTACAGCCTATGAATCAGTATACAGTCATATATCTGGCCATTTCTACTTTCAGGCAAAATGTACTACCAGGTACACTGTGTGAAGTGTACACTGCCCACTATGAAGATTTCCCTTTACCACTGCCTTTCAGCGATGTCCTGGAAAGGGGTTGTAATACTGCAACTGTCCACTTATGGGTGGTGCCTGAGTAATGTACCAGAACTATTCATAAATCAAGCTCTAGTCTTCTCTTCCTCTGATGGCTGATCATGTGGTACAGCCTGTGAGGCCATAGGTGCACATTGGGAAACAGAAGGCAATATAGCAGAAGTAGGAAGCAGAGGCATCTGGGCAACTCCTTCATGTAACTTGTGCCCTCTGGACCTGCTCTGGCTCAATCACATATATACAACTTCCATTTAATGATAAACTGTGCATGTCCAACCTTATGACTTGGTGTATCAGACAATACCCAGCTCATGATAGGCAACTCAGGTTTCATGGTAACTTGATGTCCCATGGTCAAGCATTCAGTTTCCACTAAGGTCCATTAGCAGGCCAGGAGCTGTTTTTCAAATGGAGAGTAGTTGTCTGCAGGTAATGGAAGACCTTTACTCCAAAATCCTAAAGGTCCACTACAATTCACCTATGGGGGCCTATCAGAGACTCCAAACAGCATCTCTACCTGCCATTGACACTTCAAGTACCTTTGGATCTGCTGGTTTGTGTGGCTCCAGTGGCAGAGCAGCCTTTACAGTGGCCTGGACCTGTGCAGAGCCTTCTCTTATTCTGGGCCCCACTCAAAACTAGCAGCTTTCTGAGACACTCAGTAAATAGGACAGAGTAAAAGACCTAAGTGAGGAATGTGTTGTCTCCAAAATCCAAGTAGGCCTGCTAGGTGTTGTGCCTCATTTTTGGTTATAGGGCGAGCCAGATGAAACAATTTATCTTTTACCTTAGAAGGGAGATCTCTACATGCTCTACACTGCTGAACTCCTAGAAATTTCACTGAGGTAGAAAGACCTTGAATTTTAGTTGGATTTATTTTCCATCTCCAGGCTCTCAAATGCTTTACTGACAAATCCAGAGTGGTTGCTACTTCCTTCTCCTGTGGTCCAGTCAGCATAATATTACCAATGTAATAGACCAGTGTGATACCTTGTGGGAGAGAAAGGGGATCAAGGTCCCTGAGAACTAAGTTGTGACACAGGGCTAGAGAATTAATATAACCCTGAGGTAGAACAGTAAGGGTATATTGCTAGCCTTGCCAGATGAAAACAAAATTTTTCTGATAGGTCTTATGGATAGGTATGAAGAAGAAAAAGGCATTTGCCAAATCAATAGCTGCATACCAAATACCAGGAGATGTGTTAATCTGCTCAAGCAAGAAAACCACATCTGGAACAGCAGCTGCAATTAAATTCACCACTTGATTCAGTTCACAGTAATCCACCATCATTATAGGGAGAATTAAATGAAGATATGGTGGGAACCAGCAGTCCTGCATAATGGCCCTCACATTACAGGTTAAGGAACTAATGTGAGGATTCTACCAAGTACTAAGTATTGCTATCCCAATTATGCATTCTGGAACAGGGGAAATGACTACAGGATAGATTCATGGATCTACTGGACCCACTGTGAGTTGGACCTTTGCTAAAACTCTGTTGGTCACCTGATTTCCATAGGCTTCTATATTCACAATTTGGGGGCCAGGAGTGGTGGCAGTGTCCACTAGTCACTGAAATGTCTGTTCATTTCCCTTCCCCTGATGTATAGTGATTTTGGTAAAAGACCTTAAGTCCCTTTGGGGAAGGATGGGAGAAAGATTGACTGTATAAATTTTTGGTGGTGTACCAAAGTCCTTCCTCAAGGGGACCAGGCTTCCTCTTCATTTAAGAGGTCTGTACACTGGCACAAGTCCAGGAAATGGTTGAGGAGACATGATTCCTTATTACTACAATTTGAAGTAGGTGTCTGTTCATTTGCCCTTAAATTTTTTCAATTATATAAATCTAGTGAAAACTTTGTAGGCTTCCTATTTCACTTTTGCAGACACTGTGGCTAATCAGCCAATCCCATAGGTCTACAAGTGTCAGACTATTCTGATCATTGTTTTACTTCTGCTGTCCATTATGGTACATATGTGCACCCCGCCTGTGGCAATCAAGTACTGCCATTTGATCTCTGCCACTCCAGAATCCAATTGAACCCATTGCCTTTAAGTTTCCCAACTGTGGTCCCTACCATAAGTTCTGGCACACAGAGAAGAGCAATGACAGGGCTCTTCAGGGATGCTAGTACTCTCCTCACGAATCTGTTTCTCAAGGTGTCGGAGAAGGGTACACTTTCTGGATCATCCCAGTGGCAGATTTTAACATGACAAATCTACCCCAGCATTCCCATTCCCCTAAGTCTCTATGTTGAGCCACCATTCCATATAATTGTTGGAGGGAAATCATTTCATAATTAAATTGTGATTAGGGATTGTCCTAGGCCTAGGACCTTGTGTTGTGGTCTGGCTATGGTATTCTGGAAGATAATTCTTTGTGCCTCTGGTCACAGTTGAGGCCTCAATGGTCCCATGATGCTGTAATGTCCCAGGGCAAGATTGGACAGCTAAAGACATTCTGGTTCCTTAGTAATAAAAATAGAGTTGAACTAAAGATGTAGCTCAGTGGTAGAGTTCTTGCTTTTCATGCAGAAGGCCTTGAGTTCAATCCCCAGCAAAGTCTAAAAAATAATAATGAAAATAGGGTTTCACCTTGGGGAAAAGACAAACTCCTTCTTCACCTGCTATCTCTTCCCACCACCCTCATTTACAAAAAAATCTTCATTAGCATAAGGTTACCACCACCCTCTGAGTCATCAGATAATCCCTCTGATTATTGTATACATCCAGTAAACAGTGGCTACCTTGGAGTGTCATTGTCTCTGCCCATCCTGAGGCATTGACTTCCCAGCCCCACTTCATGTATTACTAAATTTGTTTCTGCTTCCTATTTCAACCTTTTGCTGTACCCCTCTTACAGGCAGTTGGAGATTTTGGCCAGGTCTCCGTACTCTGAATGCCCTCATCGATAGTGAACTAGGGACTATCAGGCATCTCTAACTCATTCCTAGTGGGGTCATCTGTTGACTCATACTTCTGTCAACTAGCCAAATAAACAATTAACACCTTAAGACCTTTTTTACTTCCCCAGCCGCACCATTAAACTCAGAATCTTTGCTTAACGAGACCATTATCAACAAACTCAGCTTGATCCAGGTGTATGTCTTTGCCACTACTACCCCACATCTGTAAAATCCATTCCTACACCTACTCATCAAGCCTCTGCTTATAGGAGTTAGAAAACTCAAGAAATGCTTCAGGTATTTTTGTTTTGGATTCCTATGTAGTTCAGGATGGCCTTGAACTCACTATGTAGCCCAGGCTGGCCTCAAACTCATGGTGACCCTTTCATCTCAGCCTCTTGAGTGCTGGGATTGCAGTGGAATTACAAGTATGCACCACCACGCCCAGCAAGTTCTTTGGGAAAATAGCAGACCTCTTCTTGGGTCACACTATGTACATCACCTTTAGTAGCCTTCTGCAATTTGAGCCTGGCATAAAGGCAAAAGGAGGTGGGTGATAAGCCTTGTGCAGTGGCAGTATCAGAGCCAATGAAGTTTATCTGAGGCGTGATTATTGCTAATTGAAAACTTTTCCCAATACTCCACCATGACAACTTGAAATGTAGTCAGCATTGGCTATATTTGACAGTCTCTACAAAGACTTTAAAGTATACAAATTTTTAAAAAAGTGGGCAGTGAGAGTGAGTCCTGAGGAGTGTCAGCGTCTTCATGCTTGGTCCACACAGGATTGGTTTCCTCAACTATATTAGGAGAGACCAATGCCATAGGGGTTAGGAATGGGTATGCCTCAGACACTGTAGGTGGAGAAATCGCTTCCCAGGCAAAATAATCTAGACATAGAGTCTGGTAGTGCAACATCCTCTGCCTCATTGAGATCCTCCCAAACATCTCCATCCCAGTTTATGGGATCCCATTCTTTTCTGATCAGCACCCTTGTCTTTGCTTGAGATACTGTTTGAGTCTGATGATTAAACCTATGCTGCATATCAGCCAATCAAATTATGAGGGTCTGTGTTTGGGTTTCTGCAATCTCAGCCCTGTAGCTAAAAGAAAAGAAATTCTCTTTCAAGACACACTTAGAAATTTTAAAATTTTATATGTGTCTCTGTTGCTGGAAATTTGAATCTGTGTGTGTGTGTGTGTGTGTGTGTGTGTGTGTGTGCGTGTGTGTGTTTGAGACAGTGTTTCTCTATGCAATTTAGGCTGCCTTGAACTCACTCTGTAGCCCAGGCTGGCCTCCAACTCACAGCAATCCCCCTGTCTCAGCCTCCTAAGTGCTGGGGTCACAGGCATGAGCCACCATACCTGGTTTAGGGAATTTAAATCTTTGAGCTTCTTATTTTCCTTTAATAATTTGTCCTCACATTTAGAAGATTTTAGATTTGCTTCACTAGTTTATCAAGAGATGCTAAGAGCAACCAACCAGCATAATTGTATTTCCCATTCTACCAAAAATATTCAAAAGTTTCATGTATGTAGTCATAAATTTCTTACATCTCACAGGTGGTGAATTGTGATGATCAAATGGATCTAACCCATCCGTTATTTTTAAACAGTTCACAGCAAGAACTATCATTTACTCCCCACGGTACCAAAAGGAGAGACATTGATGGCTTAAAGTCTCATCAAATTAGAGAGCCAACTCTAAGAACTACTAAAGTCATTAAAGGATTTCATCCTTACAATTCTGTTTCTCTAGAGTCACTCCCAGAACCAAAATCTCTATGAGTCAGTGTTTACTGGAGAAACAGATCTCATGTAAGATATACAAGTGTATAAGGATTTACAAGATTGGCTTACAGAGCCGGGTGTGGTGGCGCACCCCTTTAATCCCAGCACTTGGGAGGCTGAGGTAGGAGGAGCATTGTGAGTTCGAAGCCGGCTTGGGCTGCAACGCGAGTGCAAGGCCAGCCTGAGCTACACAGTGCAACCCTGCCTCAAAAAAAGAAAACAAAACCGGGGCCGGGAGTTTGGCTCAGTGACTTAAGTGCCTGTCTGACAGGCGCGAGGTTGTGAGTTCAATTCCCCGTGCCGCAAAAAAAAAAAAAAAAAAAAGATTGGCTTACAGGGACAGCTCACAAAGTCAGGTGTGGAAGAGCGCAAAAGGGCTGGGGAGCTGAAGGATTCAGTGGAAGACCTGGAGCTCACTGTAGTGTCCTGTGCAACTCTGTGTTAGGAGGCCTAAAGGTCTGCACTGGAAACCAGGAGATGACATCCAAGATGTGAAGACTGTAGTCCCTCCAAAGAAGCAGAAGTAGCCAGGCATGGTGGCGCACGCCTTTAATCCCAGCACTCGGGAGGCTGAGGTAGGAGGAGAGTTGTGAGTTTGAGGCCCGCTTGGGCTACAACCCGAGCCCAAGGCCGGCCTGAGCTACACAGTGCAACCCTGCCTCAAAAAAGTAGGGCTGGGAGTTTGGCTCATCGGCTTAAGCACCTGCCCTGGCAGGTGTGAGGCGGTGAGTTTGATCCTTGGTGCCGCAAAAAAAAAAAAAAAAAAAAAAGAAGCAGAAGTGAGACTTCCTTCTCTGTGGCCCTTTTACTCCATTCAGGACACAAACCACTCTAGGGTGGGTCTGCTGTTTTCAGTAAATTCTCCTCAGCCAAACTCAGAACTAGGCTGATACAATTTAATTGAACATTTCTTACTCATGTTGATACAATCAGTTAACTGTCACACAAGATGGGAGGACCTGAAGAACTGACTTTCTTAGTAACCATACTTATAGTAAACAGAACTCCAACAGGTGGGCCAAACAGAGACAAATACCAAAAAAAAAAAAAAAAAAAAAAAAAAAAAAAAAAAAAAAAAAAAAAAAAAAAAAAAAAAAAAAAAAAAAAAAAAAAAAAAAAAAAAAAAAAAAAAAAAAAAAAAAAAAAAAAAAAAAAAAAAAAAAAAAAAAAAAAAAAAAAAAAAAAAAAAAAAAGAAAAAGAAAAAGCACAGTTAGCAAGGTCTAAGACCATACCACAAGGAAGCGAATAGGAGGTGGTTTGGACCTATTGAGTATATTTCACAAACAAACATGAATGAATCAAAGTCCTTCCCTGGAAGAGCTTGCAACTGGCTAGGAAAAGGAGACCTGGACTGAGTCAAGTAGGGGAGATACCATTCTTTTCAGATGTTTATTTCAACTATGAGAAGCACTGTACTTTAGTGAGAGTATTAAAATGTAAATAAACTGGATGTGGTAGTACATGCCTATAATCCCAGCACTTGGGGAAGGCTGAGGCAAGAAGATCCCTATGAGATTGAGGCCAGCCTGGGCTACGTAGTGAATACAAGTTCAGCCTAAACTACTATGTATAGTGAGAACCTCTCTGTTAAAAAAAAAAAAAAAAAAAAAGGGCCAGGGATTTAGTTCAGTGGCGTAAGCATCTGCCTGGTAGGTGCGAGGTTGTGAGTTTGATCCTTGGTACCAAAAAAAGAAAGAAAGAAAGAAAGAAAATTAACTCAAGGACTGTAGGCAAAGCTTAGTGGCACAGCACTGGCCTAGCTAGCAGCATGGGTTGATCCTAGCATGAAAACAAATAAAACACAGAAACACAGATCAGATCTTGTTCCTGCTCAAAGGCAATTCAATTACATCTAAAAAATCACCTGCCTTATATAAACCTACAACTTCTGCCCTCAGAAATTGCAAAATGGTGGCTCCTTTGGTTTGTCTCACAGTCTTAGTTTTCCTTTGGTTTTGGTTTTTTGAGTCTCAGTATGTAGTTCAGGCTGGCCTTGAATTTGAGATCCTCCAGCCTCACCTTCCTGAGTGCCAGGATTATAGACATGTGCCACTGTGCCCAGTTTACCTTACAGTATTTTATTTTATTCCAAATCCATTTTATTTCAAAGAGAAAAAAAGAGAAAAAAGAAAACAAAATTTCAAAACACACCAATTGGGGGCAACAATGGTACATACACCGCACATTGCTATCCCCAAATCATTCACCCAGAGCACAAGACATCTGCATTCAATTGTCCAAACAATACCAGCACAAATTTTTCTCTTCAATGAACTCAGAGAAATCAGTAGTATAACTATCTTAACCACTTTTTTACATACATACATATACATACACATATATATGTTGTTTCTTTCAGCTTCTCACACTTGTGAGACAATATGATGTTTACACGTGTCACCTTATAGTATTTTTTAAAAAAGTTCAAAATGGCCGGGCATGGTGGCGCACGCCTTTAAGCCCAGCACTCGGGAGGCTGAGGTAGGAGGAGCCTTGTGAGTTCGAGGCCGGCTTGGGCTACAACGCGAGCGCAAGGCTGGCCTGAGCTACATAGTGCAACCCTGCCTCAAAAAACCAGGGCTGGGAGTTTGGTTCAGTGCCTTAAGCGCCTTCCCTGGCAGGCGCGAGGTTGTGAGTTCAATCCCCGGTGCCACAAAAAAAAAAAAAGTTCAAAATAAAACATTTCTGTTTTATTTATTTTTCAATATTCTTTGTATTTTTTGTTTGTTTGGTGTTTTGACAGAGGATCTTGCTATAGGTTTAGGCTGACCTTAAACTCACTATGTAGCACAGGATGACCTCAAACTTGCAGGGCTCCTCTTGCCTCAGCCTCCAGTGTTGGGATTAAAGGCATGTGCCACCACACTCAGCTGAATGAACATTTTCAAATTACGAAGTCAGGGCTACGTGGGGTGGCCTACTCTTGTAATTCTAGCTACCTGGGATGCTGAGGTACCAAGACTGGAAGTTTGAGGATAGTCTAGACAGTTTATTAAGTCTTCCCCAAGTTCTGGGATTATAGGCCTGTGCCACCACATCCACCTGATTTATATTTTAATATTACGAGTAAAGTACAATGCTTCTCATAGTTGAAGTAAACATCTGAAAAGAATGGTGCCTCCCCTACCTGGCTCTCTCCCAGAAAGGGCCAGGGTTGGTAGTGCATGCCTGTAATCCCAGCACTTGGGAGGCTGAGGCAGGAGGATCACAGTGAATTCAAGGTCAACCTAAACTACATAGTGAGTTCAAGGCCAGCCTGTACTACATAATAAGACCCTGTCTCAAAAATCAGAAAAAAAGAAAAAAAAGAAAAGGGGTTTGGAAGGTAGCTGAGCAGTAGAGTTCTTCCATAGCATGCAGAAGGCTATAGGCTCAATCCTGTGTACCAAAGACAAATAAACAAATAAACAAAACCTGTTGTGGTGGCATATGCTTGTAATCCCAGCACCTGTACAATTTAATAAGACCCTAGAGAGAAAGAGAGGGTGATTTTAAGCCTAATAGCAGTCTGACTTAGTCTTTAACAAATCTTGTGAACCCTTGTTTACAAATCCAAAATAACTTTATTTCCAATTGCAAATAACTTTTTTTTTGGTACCAGGAATCAAACTCACAACCTCACACTTGTCAGACAGGCACTGTTCAATTACAAATAACTTTATTTCCAATTCTATGATTTGAGTTGGTGAAGGACTCTCTGTTTACTGAATTAACACTCAGCATACTACACAAAAAGAGAACATGTAAACTCTTGTAAATCCAATTTATGGGTGGGCATGGTGGCTGTCACCTGTAATCCCAGCATTCTGGGAAGAGAGAAAAGAAAAAAAAGGATTATACACGCATATTTGATTTCTGATTAATCCTTTCTTTTTTTCAGGACTGGGGATTGTGCATGCTAGGCAAGCACTCTACCACCAAGCTATACCACCATAACCCTGCTTTGTTTACATATTTTTAAAGTTTATCTTGAGCTTGTCTGGTGGTTCTAGCTGGAGAGCACAGCTACTCCTGTATTCTTGGTGGAGAACAGTCCTCCTCTGCTGAGGTGGTCATGCGCTTGTACCGAGCTCAAAGCTTCAGGAGGTACATACATGGAGTAGTGAGAAGGGAAGGGGACACCCACCTGGCCAGCCAGATCAGCCTGGTCAACCTTGGCAATCAATGGAGTGACAGTTGTCACAGCCAGATCACGTTCCGTCCTTAAATTGTATTTTGAAATGATGTCTTACTAAATTGCCCAAGCTGAGCTTGAAATTTCAATCCTCTTGCTTCAGTCTCCCTGTTGGCTGTGATTGTAGGCATGCACCACAAAGTCCAGCTTCACCCTGCTTTTCCTATCTGAAGTATTTAATCCAGTGTAATCTCATAATAAGCAAGCAATCTTTATGGATTTGCTATGCCCAAGAGATTAGTGGCCTACTGTTAGTAGGGAACAAACAACCTTGACCCAGTAAACTTTATTTATTTATTTAGTTTATTTATTTATTTTTTTTTGCGGCACTGGAGATCGAACTCACAACCTGGCGCCTGCCAGACAGGCGCTTAAGCCACTGAACCAAACTCCTGGCCCCTTTGACCCAGGAAACTTTGAAGTGTTGAAAGCAAGACAGGGAAGAGCATCCATCCAGACTGAGCCTCCACCGTTTTTTGTTTTTTTGTTTTGTTTTGCTTTGCTTTGCTTTGTTTTGTCATTTTGAGACAGGGTCTCACTACGCAGTTCAGGCGGGCCTTGAGCTCACTTTGCAGCCCAGAGTGGCCTCAAACTCATAACGATCCTCCTGCCTCAGTCTCCCTAGTGCTGGGATTAAAGGCATGCGCCACCACACCCGGTTTCCACTATTAAAACATTAACAGACAAGTTAACAACTAATCCAAAGATTAGTTTATTCAAGGGCCATACAGCATAAATCTCATTTATTTATTTATTTGTTGTGGTACTGGGGTTTGAACCCAAGGTTTTTACTTTGAAATATATCCCTAAACTGACTCAAATTTGTAATCCTCTTGCTTTAGCCTCCCAGAGTACTGGGAATTAGTGGTGTGTACCATCACATCTGGCTTTTTATTTTTTCTTTTTCTAAATGACTCAATTCAAAAACTAAATTTTTTTTTCTTTTTTTGGTAGTTGGGGTCAAACTCACAACCTTGTGCTTGCCAGGCAGGAGCTTGCATCACTGAGCTAAATCCCCAGCCCTATTTTTTTGAGACAGGGTCTCACTATGCAGTTCAGGTTGGCCTTGAACTCACTTTGTAGCCCATTTGTAACCCAGGCTGGTCTTGAACTCACAACAATCCTGCCTCAGACTCCCGAGTACTGGGATTAAAGGCATGCACCACCACACTAAGTAATTTTTTAAAAGGCTTACAATAGCAATGATGGAGCTACATTCAAACTTGGCCTGTCTGCCTCTAACACTTTACCTTTCCCTAGTATTCTGCTGTTGCCTCTTAGTGGATTGTGTCCCTTACCCTGCCCCTTTCTACTACTGTACTGCTTAGACACTCAGGTACCAGAAAGTTAATATGTGAACTGCAATACCTTTGAAAACCCTCCCATCTGAGTCTAAAGGGCTCAATCTTCTGTTCTTTCCTGCCTGGCCATCTGTGACCTTCCAAATAATCTAGACTTACGAC
This sequence comes from Dasyprocta punctata, assembly GCA_004363535.1. Taxonomy (NCBI): domain Eukaryota; kingdom Metazoa; phylum Chordata; class Mammalia; order Rodentia; family Dasyproctidae; genus Dasyprocta; species Dasyprocta punctata. The sequence goes on from RJWM01000934.1 coordinate 174,774, forward strand.
TGAACAGAACGTGGAATGAAATAGACAGAAGAGAGCTGGGCGTGGTGGTGCACGCCTTTAATCCCAGCACTCGGGAGGCTGAGGTAGGAGGAGTCTCGTGAGTTGGAGGCTGGCTTAGGCTACAGCCGGCCTGAGCTACACAGTGCGACCCTGCCTCAAAAAACCAGGGCTGGGAGTTTGGTTCAGTGGCTTAAGCGCCTGCCCTGGTAGGTGCGAAGTTGTGAGTTCAATCCTCGGTGCCACAAAAAAAAAAAAAAAATAGAAGACCCAGAGTACCCACTCCTACAGGTGACAGCAGAAGAGGGGCAGAGGGATTAGGGAAAGTTGCCTTTCCCTAAAAGATTTCAGAAACTTGACGTTCAGATTACAGATTCTTTTCATTTCCTCTTTACTTTCCTGTAAGTCCTAATTTTCCCACAGAAAATACATTAAATGTAGAAAAATCTCCTGCTTACTCTGACTCCTTTCAGGGTGATTTTATTTCCAGGACTTCCTGGGTCTTGGGGAAAAGGTCGTTCATGTTTGAGGTGAAAAGACTACATACAAGTCGGGTGTGGTGGCGCACGCCTTTAATCCCAGCACTCGGGAGGCTGAGGTAGGCGGAGCGTTGTGAGTTCGAGGCCGGCCTGGGCTACAACTCGAGTGCAAGGCCGGCCTGAGCTACACAGTGTGACCCTGCCTCAAAAAACCAGGGCTGGGAGTTTGGCTCAGTGACTTAAGTATCTGCCCAGGCAGGTGCAAGGTTGTGAGTTCAATCCCCAGTACCGCAAAAAAAAAAAAAAAAAAAAAAAAAAAAAAAAAAAAAAAAAAAAAAAAAAAAAAAAAAAAAGAAAAGACTACATACAGGCTGCAGAGCATTTGTTTATTTGTTTTGTTGTTGTTGTTGTTTGCTTTTTGGTTTTTTTTCTTCTCTCTGGTAGAAACAGATCACAGATTTTGGGATTGCACTCTTGTCCAAGGTGCTAGGGTAGACAGAAAACCAGGAACTCATCCCCTTAGGTAAGGTCACCATGGATCTGAGAACTTTTTGTTATTTTTGTTGGGGATGGGCTTGGGATAGGGGAAGAAAAGTTTAACAAACATGCTTTGAGAGAGTCTATTCCTTTGTTCCCATATACTCTTTGACCTCTTCAGAAAATATTTGAGAATAGTAGTAATGAAAGTTTGGCTTGAGAAAGCAGGAAGAAATTGTGAAATTTTGGACTCTGGAGACATAGGGAGATTTTTCTAAAAATTTTTATATACATATACATACACATATACATTTGTTGCTTCTTTCAGCTCCTCACACTAATGAGACAATACGATGTTTACACATGTGTGTCTTGGGGATGGGAATATAGCTTAGTGTCACAGCACCTGCCTGGCAAGCATGAAGTCCTGAGTTCAGTTCCCAGCACCCACAAAAAAAAAAAAAAAAAAAAAATGGATCTTACACATGTATGTCTTATTCATTTCACTAATGATTATGATCTCAAGTTGCATCCATTTACTTATAAAAGTCTCCAGTTTATCTTCTTTATGCCCGAGTAGCACTCCATTGTATAAAAATATCACATCACTTTTTATCCATTCCTTAGTCGATGGGCATTTATATTGTTTCCAAGATCTGGCTATTAAAAACTGCTGCTATAAACATTGGTGCACATATGTCATTGTGGTATGATGTTTTAAATTCTTTTGGGAAGATACCCAGAAGGGGAATAGCTGGGTTGAATGAGACCTCTAGTCCTAGTTTTTTGAGGAATCTCCACACTGATTTCCACAGTGGTTGCACCAATCTGCATTCCCACCAACAGCGGGGAAGGGTTCCTTTTTCCCCACAGCTCCTCCAGCATTGTTGTTGCTTGATTTCTTGATAAATAGCCATTCTTTGTGGAGTGAGGTGGAATCTCAGTGTTGTTTTAATTTGCATTGCTCGAACGACCAGTGATGTTGAACACTTTTTTCACATATTTATTTGCTGTTTGTATTTCTTCATCTGAGAGGTGTGTATTCATCTCAAGTGCCCATTTTTGGATTGGGTCTTTAAATCTGGGAGGACGGATTTTTTTTTTTTTTTTAGTTTTTTATATATAAACCGGGTGTGGTGGCGCATGCCTTTAATCCCAGCACTCGGGAGGCTGAGGTAGGTGGAGCATTGTGAGTTCAAGGCTGGCCTGCGCTACAATGCAAGGGCAAGGCTGGCCTGAGCTACATAGTGTGACCCTGCCTCAAAAAACCAGGGCTGGGAGTTTGGCTCAGTGGCTTGAGCGCCTGTTTGGCAGGTGCGAGGTTTCGAGTTCAATCCCCGGTGCCGCAAAAAAAGAAAAAGAAAGAAAGTTCTTTATATGTTTTTGATAGTAATCGTTTGTCTGAGAAACAGCTGGCAAACACTTCCTCCCATATTGTGGGTTGTCTCTTCACTCTGTTGGTGGTTTCTCTTGCTGTGCAAAAGCTTTTCAATAGGGTGAGATCCCAGTTGTTGATTCTTTGTGATAGTTCCTGTGCAATCAGGATTTTGTTCATAAAGTCTTTGCCTACACCAAGGTCTTCTAGAGTTTTACCTACTCTGTCTTCCAGCAGATTTAATGGTTCTGTTTTAATATTAAGATCTTTGATCCATTTTGATTCTAGCTGGGTATGTGGTGAAAGATATGGGTCCAGTTTTAATCTTTGGCATGTGTAGAACCAGTTTTTCCAGCACCATTTATTAAAGAGGCTATCTTTCTTCCAGTCAATGTGTTTGGAATCTTTGTCAAAGGTAAGATGGATTAGCGTGTCTGAAGTTGTTTCTGCATCTTCTAATCTGTTCCATTGATCTTCAGGTCTGTTTTATTGCCAGTACCACACTGTTTTTATCACAGTAGCTTTATAGTATAATTTCAAGTCAGGGATAATGTGATGCCCCCTGTGTTGTCTTTGTGGTCCAGGATTGCCTTTACTATCCTAGGTCTCTTCTGGTTCCAGATGAATTTTAGGATTGTTTTCTCTAATTCTGTGAGATATGCTATTGGAATTTTGATTGGATTGCATTGAATTTGTGTAGCAGTTTTGGAAGTATGGCCATTTTCACTGGTTCTTCCTACCCAGGAGCACAGGATATTTCTCTATTTTCTTCTTTTTTTTTTTTTTTTTTTTTTTTTTTTTTTTTTTTTTTTTTTTTTTTTTTTTTGTGGCACCAGGGATTGAACTCACAACCTCATGCCTGCCAGACAGGCACTTAAGTCACTGAGCCAAACTCCCGGGCATGGTTTTTTGAGGCAGGGTCGCACTGTATAGCTCAGGCCGGCCTTGCACTCATGTTGTAGCCCAAGCTGGTCTCGAACTCACAACGCTCCTTCTACCTCAGCCTCCCGAGTGCTGGGATTAAATCTCTATTTTCTAATATACTCTTTAATCTCCTTTTTTAGAGTACTGTAGTTTTCAATGTAGAGCTCTTTTACATTCTTTGTTAGACTGATTCCTAGGTATTTCTTTTTTTTTTTTTTTTTGGATGCTATTCTAAAAGGTACTGTTTTCCTAATTTCTCTCTCAGTGAGTTTGTTATTTATGTACATGAAATGTCCTGATTTTTGAGTGTTGACTTTGTAACCAGCTATATTACTGAATTTGCCTATTAAATCTAGTAGTCCCCCTTGGAGGAAACTTTTTTATTTGTTCATGTTCCTCTTTTGTGATTCTGTGATTGAATACTAGGCAAATGTTGTACCACTATTAGGAGGTGCTGGCGCATGCCTGTAATCCCAGCACTTGGGAGGCTGATGCGGGAGGATCACTGTGAGTTTGAGGCCAGCCTAGGTTAGTGAGTTCAAGGCTAACCTGGACTACACAGTGAGATTCTGTCTCAAAAAAAAAATAAATAAATAAATAAATAAATAAAAATAAAAAAATTTTTAAAAATTTAAAAAATTGTCATACCACTGAGCTACACTCCAGTCTTTTTTAATTAATTAATTCAAGGACCGGGAGTTTGGCTCGGTGGCTTAAGTGCCTGTCTGGCAGGCACGAGTTTGTGAGTTCGATCCCCGGTGCCACACACACACACACACACACACACACACACAAATAATAATTAATTAATTCATACATGCATGTGACACTAGGAATTGAATCCAAATTCTTCACTCTGAGCTAGATGCTCAGTCTTTTTTTTTTTTTTTTTTTTGCGGCACCGGGGATCAAACTCACAACCTCACGCCTGCCTGACAGGTGCGTAAGCCGCTGAGCCAAACTCCCAGCCCTGGTTTTTTGAGGCAGGGTTGCATTGTGTAGCTCAGGTCGGCCTTGCGCTCGCGTTGTAGCCCCAGACGGCCTCGAACTCACAACACTCCTCCTACCTCAGCCTCCTGAGTGCTGGGATTAAAGGCGTGCGCCACCACGCCCGGCTGCTCGGACTTTTTTTTTTTTTTTTTTTTTTTT
>RJWM01000935.1:0-158584 GCA_004363535.1 Dasyprocta punctata
AGAGTAAAGCAAAACAGAGAGAACCATATCAGGCCTTGAAGACAAGACAGAAGAGAATCCCCTGTACTTGCTACATTGCCTACTGTCACTTTCCAAAGAGATGCTCAGGTTGCTGACCAGAGGCCTGCAAAATCTACAAAACAATACTAGCAAATAGTTGCTTGATATTCCTTGGTTGCTATCAGTTTAGCCAGACCTCCGAAACAGCAGGTTGCTGACGGGGGGAGGGGGGGAGATGTTTGTTTCCAAGCCTGCACACCGGTGCCGCTGGGCCCTGGCAGGCAGGGTCCCGCAAGGGGGCATTCTCGTTCTCCTCAGGGGTCCCGAGGTCAGGCCCCCAGAGGGCAGCTTACATGTGTCCTGGTTGGTGCCTGCACGGCTGGGTTCTGGCGGGCTGGGCCCCACAAGGGGGCATTCTAGTTCTCCTCAGGGGTCCTGAGATCAGGCCCCCGGAGGGTAGCTTACATGTGTCCTGGTCGGTGCCTGCACGGCTGGGTCCCAGCCTCCCTTGTTAACTTTAGATGTTTGGTATTTTGTCTCAGCAACGAAAAAAGTAACTAAGACACCACCTATTTATATATAGTCAATATCTACTCAATAGAGCAATTTTCCTGCTTTTAAAATAGAACAATATTCAGCCATAATAAGATATACTTTACAGGTTTGTAAGGGTAAATGGTGTGGGTATGGAAGGATGAAGAAAAGAGAAATGGTTTATGAAATATCAAATAATGGAAGATGAGAGGAAGGTGTTAAGATTGATGTAAAAGGTCCTATTAAGGAATAAAAGATAATTAGTAATATTAGATAACAGTAGCATAAAAAACCAACTAGGATAAGGATAAATAATAGGGAACGGAGATTAAACTAGAGGAAAAGAAAGTAAGAAGAAATTCTCAGGAAATAGATTGAGAGATAGAAAAAGAGGAGAGAGAAAAAGGGAGGACCTATTCAAGCAAATGAAACAAAGTTATATTTTAAAAAGGGGGAACAAGAAAATGGGAGATATGAGTTCAAACTCCAATAATAATAATAAAAATTTTAAAAATAGCAATAAAGAAGAAAAGAAAAAATTGGGTTAAATGAAGGAAGAAGAAGAAGAGGAAGAAAAAGAAGAAAGACAGAGAGACAGAGAGACAGAGAGAGAGGAAACTCATGTATTTCCAGAAGAGTGTTTCTTTCAGAGCCTGCAGTCCTTAGTCTTGCAAGTCACATTCCTTTGCAGCTGTGGGTTTGTGTGGAGTCCCCACTTCAGTGGATCCCTCTGTAAATCCCTGTTGATGGTGATTGTTCAGGCTGGACACCACCCCAAGAAAGGCATGGAGTCTTGGATTCTTGGATTCTGAGATTCCCGGTGTGGATTCCTGCTTGTCAGGGGCCAACCCTAAGTACCAGATGTATATTCCAGTGTCCACAGGACAAGTTCTAGACACCAGGTAGCGGCTTGTGGGATTGGAATGGAGCCTCCGGTAGGGTAGGTCAATCACTGGAACAGGGCAGTGAAAACTGGGTGTGGACTCCAATGAGCCTGGGGTGCCAAGTACAGATTCAAACTGGACCAGTGTTAGCTCTGTGTGCCAGACCAATGTCCCAGCTGGTGTGGGACAAGCTTCAGGGTCTTGGTGGTGACTCAGGTGTGCCTGGGATCCAATGCTGAAGACTCCTGGAATAAGCAGCAATCACTTGTTCATCCTCTTGGAGTCTGAGATTGGGTGGGGCAGGGAGGGAGCCTCTCCCCCACAGTTCTTACCCCTCAGTGTGCGCAGGGAAATGCAGCTGGCTGCCACCTCCTGTGCTGGGAGCAGGGATGGTGAGATGAAGGCGCCTGTGTAACCCAAGCCTATCCTGTGAGCTAGACTCTGCTAGGCTCCTCAGATCCTGCTGGCCACTGGGGAAGTTCTCCGAATGCCTGTCCCCACGGTGGGTGCAGCAGAGGCCCTGTGGGCTGGCCATGTCATACCACTTCCCCTCTCTCACACCTGTGTGTGTTTTGTTTGGCCCACAAGTCACTTCTTTCAAAATGATATTTTGTTTTAGGATGTATGTCCTGGCCCTCCTTCCAGTTACCTGTGTTTTTAGTTGATTTTTGGAGCCTCTTGGCCATGACTCCTCCCCTGTGCAGCTATTTGCATCTCCCTCCCTCTCAGGCTATTTAGGTTTTAATTTTCCCAGCAATATTTTACAGTTTTAAGTACATAGGTCTTTCACCCTTTCATCACATTTATTTTGAAGTATTGCTTCTTTTTTATGGAGACAGTTTGCTTCCAGTAAGTAGAAATAAAACTGCTTATTGTATATCTTATCATATTACCCTTGTATACTGTAACCTTACTAAATTTGCTTATTAGTTCTAGTAACTTTTTGTAGATTTCTTTGGATTTTTTATGACAGTCAAGCATATCACCTCCTGTTGAACAGTTTTTCTCCTACCTTTAAATTCTAGATACCTTTTTACTGCCTTATTTCAATGGTCATAAACTTTCAATAAAATATGGACTAAAGGTAGTGAGAGCAATCATTCTTTTTTTTTTCCTGATCTGTGAGGAAAACAACTCTCTTTTACTGTTAAATGTGATGTTAGCTGTAGGTTTTTTCATAGATATCAGGTTGAAGAAGTTCCCTTCTGTTTTTAATTTGCGGGAAAAATTTAGTAAAGAATGGATGTTGAATTTTGTCAAATGTGTTTTCCTTTTTTTCAAATCCATTTTATTCAAGGATAAAAAGAGAAGATGGCCGCCCAGATAACACTGCAGTAGGGAGACTCCCTGAATATACCATCCAAATGCTGGAATATAAAACAATATAATAACAGAGAAAAGGAAAAAAGAGGGAGATGGGTCCTCTGGACCCAAGAAGAATCTAAAATGAGAACTGTACCCCATGGAAAGAGTAAAGAAAATGAAATAAACAAAGGTGGAGACCAGCAGCACCTTTGACTGGAGCGGAATCCAGTTAGCGCTGTGACCCGAACTGAGAAGTTGCCTTTGGGGTGCTGGTGATAAGCGGTTGAATTCCTACGGCTGCTGCGGCAGGATGGCGGAGGCAGCGGTCAATTGTGGAGCGAGGTGATCTCAAGCAGGCCCCCAGCCCCCCAACCCCCACCCCCGAGGGAGAGCGAGGGACAGGCATCCATCTTGAGACTGGAACTGCACCTAATTAGGCACGGTTGCTGGAAGGCTGTGGCGGAATCTGCGCGGGCACCCTGGGGGTGATAAGGGAAGTTTGGCAGACAGCCGGGTAAGGGTTCCCAGGGAGCGGCCCTACCCTCGCGCACTGCAACAGACATCCGCAGAGCAGAGGCAGGCTGGGGAAACACATGGTGGGCCAACACGGGCTCTCAGCTGAGCCCAGGAAGATACCAAGACGGAAAGGTAGAGGGCACTCTCCGGACTCCGATACAAGCAGCACAAACCCAGATGACGCAAAGGCAGACAAGGTCGGGAGTCCAAAAATTAAACTCTCAGAGGAGATGACAACTGAAGTGGGGAGACAAATCCATGAAGCTATGAAAGAAATTAAAGCAGCACTGTTAGCCCAACTGAGAATTGAAATGAAATACATAATCAGGGAATCGCTAAGCGCCTCTAAAGGAAACATAGCCGGAAAGGCGGAGGATGGAAAATCAAAGGAAATTGAGAATGAAACAAATAAAGACTTAGAACGCATTAATCAGATTCAGAGAGACTACCAGGATATCAAAGACTCCAATAAAAGTTGGCAGAACCACTTGAAGGAAACTAAGGATAGACTTTTATATATGGAAGAAAGAATGGAAGCCTGGGAGCGAGAAAGGAGACACTTTCTCAAGATAATCAGAAATCTGGAAGTGGCAGTGCAATGACTGCAAGACAACCCAAGGAAACATAACTTACAAATAAAAGGTGTGAGTGAAAAAGCAGGGGTTAATACAAATCAAATTAAAAGACTATTTACAGAAATAATTTCAGAAAACTTCCCAAGCATGGGAACAGGAAGAGACTTTCAGATAACTGAAGCATATAGAACTCCAGCTAAACTTGACCAAAACAGGCCTACACCCAGACATATAATAATCAAGATTTCAGAAATTCAACACAAAACTATAATATTAAAAGCTATTAGAGAAAAGAGACAGATTACCTACAAAGGAAGGCCCATCAGAATCACGACCAACTTCTCAACACAAATCATCAGGTCAAGAAGAGCTTGGAGTGAAATATTTCAAGCCATGAAGGAAAACAACTTCCAACCCAGATTAATGTACCCTGCAAAATTATCTTTTAAAATCAACGGAGAAACAAGATACTTCCACGACAAAGAACAACTAAAGGAATTTATGACAACTGAGCCAACCCTACAGAGAATACTGAAGGACATTCTAGAGAGAGATAAAGAAGTCCACAGCTCCAGAAAAAGTGACAGAGAGATACCACCGAGCAGGGCAGACAAATGAATAATCCACTAACGGGATTTAAGTCCAGTATTGTTTTCAATGAGCTGTTTAGTTTAATCCTATTCTACCTCGACCTGCCTATCTTCATCATAAATGAAGACAAAGACAGCTATTGTAAGGATAACAAAATTTATAAGGGTAGCCTTCAGTGATATATGATCACCCTGCATCAAAACCAGGTATTACTTTCACTGCTCTGTTCTGAGGGATTTTAACCTATCTTAGTATGATTGTGTTACAACAGATGATATAGGCAACTACCTTGAAGCTAACATGAGGCATTATAGAAATCAACGTTGCATTACTATGTATTGCCTCCATTATCTTATTTGATATTGGTTTTATTGAGTACTATTTCGTTCAACTATAATTGGCCAATTGGTAAGTGCATTTAGTTTAAAGACAATAAGGGGTATTATAAGGGGAACCGAGGAAGGAAGGTATGGAAAAAAGACATAGTTTTATATAAGGGTATTCATAAGATAGTTTAAAAGTCTGTACTACTAAATGCATTAACTGGTGAGAGAGAACAGTTGATATTCATAAGACCAGATCAATTCTACATGTTTTTACCTGTTAATCTGAGCAGCCCCCTTAATGGCAACAATATACAATGTTGCAACCACTGTAAAATTCCAACCATTTAAGTTCCTAAACCTATAATTTTACAGTATCGGATATGTTGTTGTTGTTTGCTGATCTCTTTAGTTTTTTGTTTCTCTTATGTATGACCATTCTTTTATGCTTTATTGGTTTCACTCTGAACTATTTCGCTTGGTTATATTAGACCTGATGTTATGGGTAGATATTTCAATAATAACAAGAGGTATTCTAAGGGGAAAGGAAGGAAGGAAGAGAAAAGGAAAAAGACATAAATTTATAAATATGTATAAATAAGACAGTTTAAAAAAACCGTATTGCTAAATACAATAGCTATTGAGAAAGAAAAGTTAATATACCTGAATTGATAAATCTTACATGTCTATATCTGTCAATACGATCAACCCCTATGAAGGTAACAATATGCAATATTGTAACTACTATAAAACTTCAACCACCTCAGTGTGTAAACCTACAATGTTATCGTATCAGATCTGTTGTTGCTGTTTGTCTGTCTTTTTTGATTTATGTTTCTATCTTTTGTATCTATTTTCTCTTAAATAAAAAAAAGGATAAAAAGAAACAAAAAAAAGAACAAGAAAAAAACTACAACAAAATTTCAAAACACATCAATCAGTGGACAACAATGGTACATACATTGTGCAGTCATCCTAAATGTGTTTTCTTACCTGATTACTAAATTACTTGCTTTAGTCCGTTTGGTCTATTAAAATATAATAGCTGGCCAGGCATGGTGGTGCACACCTGTAATCCTAGCACTCAGGAGGCTGAGGCAGGAGTATCACCATAACTTTTGAGGTCAGCCTGGGGGCCAGACTGAACTACACAGTGAGACCATGTAAAAAAAAAAAAGAGAGAGAGAGAAAGGAAGGCTGAGGCTTGTTGGGCTCAGCGTTTGCAGATGGCATCCTGTAGCTACTAATGGAAGACAAGGATATTCTCTGGGTCCTCTTTAATAAGGATACTGATCACATTGCAAGGAGTCTATTTGTGATCAGACTAGTCTCCTAAAGGTCCTGTCCCCTAATAGCATCACATTAGTGATTAAATTTCAATGTATGCATTTTGGGGCTCTAAACATCACTTATACCCCCAAATGGTCATCGCCACATTCCATGGAATGCATTGGATCTTGTGGATTTTAAGATCACCTTAGTTTTATTTATTTATTTATTGGTAGTGGGGATCGAACTCATGACCTCGCGCTTGCCAGGCTGGCGCTGTGCTACTGAGCTATATCTCCGGCTCAAGGCTACCCTAGCTTTAAATTGAGTTTTCTCCTACCCACTACCTCCCATGTCACCCTCTGCTAGTGAACTTTCTAGGAACAAAGGACAATGAATAGATTGTTGTTGTTTAATTTCTTCATAGCTTACCTCCGAAGTTTCAAGATAATCAGTAGCTGATCTGATATACTTTATAACATATATTACATTTCTTGTTCAACAGAGTCGGGGACACTTCATTATCAAATTTAGTATCCAAATACTCTTAAGAGTTTGAGAAAAGGACTCTTTGGACATAAAATAGCATGTGTAATTAGAGCTTTAATAATGCTGTTTTGTCTGCTCTCCATCAGAGCAATTAAAGCTATCGTGGGAAAGGTAGAACAGTGAGTTTAAAGTATGAAGAGGTTGAAATGCAGATATGTTTTTAGTCAATCTTTGCTTTTGATTACATAGCACAGTGAAAGCCCACTGTCACCTTCACAGCTTATTAATAACAAAAGGGTGCAAATCTCAAAGACACTATCACACAAAGAACAAAAACGCATTACACACAGCAATATAAAATTTTATGCTCAATAAAGCACTTCCATACAGTTGTGTATGATGAATTCAATTTTTTTGAGCTTACTAAAATAAGAAAATTATCCCCTTTTATTTCTTTATGGTAAGCAAGGTAAACAATGGAAATTATGCTGAAAATGCATATACATTAAAGGTAGCATTACAATTCCTACTACACACATGAAGTATGTCAAAACATACTAGACTGACAGCTGCTGCTTCCACATATTTGTAGTATTCACACGCATTTCCAGATAGGTTTGGATAATGATGCCCAGGTTCAAGTGTTAATGGGAGGTAGAATAAACTACCTGTGGAACTGTTTGACTTTTCCTTAGAAAGAAAATGTATACCAAAGGAAAACTGGTCTTGGGCTCTTTCCTTTTTTCTCCTCCTCCTCCTCCTCCTCCTCCTCCTCCTCCTCCTCCTCCTCCTCTTACTCCTCTTCCTTCTCCTCCTCTCTCTCACCCTCTCTCTCTGTGTCTCTCAGATTTTTCAAAAGAATATTTTAAAAACAAATTCTGGGTATTATTTGTTCCTGATGTTTATACATGTATAGGGGAACAGAGGAGGGAGAAGGGAAGATTGATAATGAAGAAAAAACGGTAGGCTACATGCAGGCATGCAAATGCAAATTTATTGGCAAAAGGTCTGTAGGCTAAATTACTTGTGAAAACTATTTACATACCTATTTACTATTGGTGTCTTTATTTCCTTTGTGCAAATTTTACAAATTTTAGTTAGTTACCTAAACAAACTTTTGCAAAAAGACAAGAAAGACTGTTAATCTCGTATGCTAACAAGGAAGCTAATCAGGGATTGAAATTTTCTTCTTCAAGGCAACAATCAGGAGAATATCCTTCAACCAGTCTGCTAAACTCTCCTTCAATCTCAACAGGATGACCAAAGACATGTACTGAAGCCTCAGATTTGTGATTCGATATACCATGTTCAGGTCACTGCATTTTGTGCACAGTCGTAAGTAATGTAATAGTTAGGTGTGAGTTTCAGAATTTCTCTCAAGAAATAGATTGAGGGCAATCCATTTGGGGCCTCTCCTGTCTCTCAGGAGCTATTCCTATTCCCCATTCCTATTTCACAATACATTTTCCTACTCTAAAAAAAAAAAATAGATGGAAATTTTAATAACCACATCCTCATCTTTGATCACTGGAAGTAGAAATGAAACAAGTGTTTTAATAGAGCTTTTAGTCAGCTCAATCTATTCAGTAAAAAGAGAATTTGCTGAAAAATGGTATATTACAATGGAAAAGGCATTGACTCACTGTCGGGTCAATATTCACTAAAAAAAAGTGCAGTAAGGTCGAAGTATGCTTTTTCAGTAATATTTTGTTTGCCTTCACCAATTTTTATTCTAAACTATTGGGGAAAAGTCAGCATTCATTCTGTGTATCTACAAGCTTTTGACTAGTCAACATGTTAATCGAGAAAAGGGCTCCATTGTCCAACTATTAGATAAGTTATTTGAAAAAGAAAAAAAATATTTGTCTATGAATTTGTGGGTGAAGTGTTTCCAAGAAGAAATTATAAATGGGTCCTATTTTAGTGCTCTTCTGTTATGAGTGACAGGTTTAACATTCTTAGAACCTTAAGAATATAATGACTATATTTTAAAGGCCTCTAGGGGTTATTGTACATTAGCAAACAGACTCAGTAAATTATTTATCTATAAATTAATCTTTCTAAACACATTTCCACCCCTTTCAATTTGAAAGCTAAACATCTGAGTATCCACTTCAGCAACTTCGTATCTGAAGGGCCTACATCTGTACAAACATTTCTAGTGAAAACACTAAGACAACCGCCAGAGAAGCAAAATGATTTAAGTATATAGCGACCTTTCTACAGTTACATTCCTAACAATAGTGGACTCTAATTTGATGCCAAACTGAGGTTATGTAACAACATCAGTGAGCAATCTAGTTCTTTTGGTTTGAGTGAAAAATTTAGGTATTTGAGCAAGTCTATTTTTCCATTTACCAGAAAAGAAAAAAAAAGAGCTACCTGTCTGTCTGCAAATCATTGAAGCAGAAGCCAACTGGTCAGGACACAAGCATATTCTAGAACAAGAGCAGAAAACTCAGGGTAAAGTGAGGCTGCAAGGCCAAGGGTACCGTGGCCAGAACACAAATGTCTAAGACGAATTTAAATTTCCAGCTCACAATTAAAAATTATTCAACCAGACTTGAACACTCCCACACAAACCACTTTTATCCATTAACAGAATCACCAACCAAAAGTAGGTCTACCTACCACCAACAAAGAGGTACTGAACCTCATTTAGAGAAATAGCAATCTGTTTTTAAAAATTCTTGTTCCAACTTATGTCCATGGTATGGATTATGTGTTAAATGTAAAAATAAATAAATGTGTTTTTTGTTTATCATTATACTTTTTAAGAAAAGTATGACAAGGGTTAAATTATATATAATATTAAGGCATTAAAATTTTAAGTTTCAAAGATACTGAAATCTATCTTTAGAACTCATGATTTAAGAGTAGAAATTAAGTTTTACTAATTTCAGACTTTGGTAACAAGTGTGCTACAAACATATAATGAAATATCTTTGTAGCCACCTTTAGGGTGGTTTGAGAGGTGACCCTGTATAGAAAACACCCAGCACGAGAATACTGGGTAGGTAGAGTTGATGCAAAGATAGAAATTTTTTTCAATTATAATAAAACAGAACATAAAGTTTACCATTGTAACCATTTTTCAGTGTATAATATCCTTAAGTATATTTAGTATTCTATGACCATTTTTATTATCACCAAGTCAGCTGATGAATTTGCTCAATTCAGATAGAAATCTCAAACTGGCAAAGTTGCAGTTTCTTAGATATTAAGATGATCCAGGCCTTGAATCCCAGGAGCTCTGGATTCTTCATGTTATAGCTGAGCCCTGAATGCCAGTGCTGCTTAGCAACTCATGTTCCAGCCCTTAGCATTATAGCTCCTGGCATCTCCCAGTCACTCCTACCAGCTGCTGAGCAGCTGGGACTCATGTCCCCTTTGATGGCTTTCTAGAGCTTTTCCAGCCACTTCCATTTCCTTTCTGGGAGTTCTTCCACTGCTCTCTGGAGGCTTCTTAAGGTCTCCATAGGACTCTGCCACCCTTGGCTCTTCAGGGCCAAGAGTCCTTAATGTTACCAGCTCTTTCTGATAGCAACACACTCAACACACTCTCCCCAAGGTAAGAATTATAAGTATACAACAGTCCACCAGAGAGGCTTTTATTGGGATCTATGCTGCATCAGAGGGTGATAGTTCACCAGAGGGATCTCTCCTGGACTGAGCTGGAGTGCAAGGGAAAAGTGTTTATATACAAAACAAAAAACAAACAAACAACAAAAAAAGCAGACTATAAGAATACAGTCTCCTGAATTTCGTGGACCTGTTTTGGGACCTTTGAAGTAGTAGGAGAGGGAGCAGGGACGTTTGGGATAGGTCCATGTAATGAGCCCCCTGCAAACGTCTCCCAGAGTAGCTGTGGGTGTCCAGACAGCCTTTACTGTCATCATGACAAGTGGATGGAAGCGCGGGAGAAGTGGCTGCTGGAGGATAGTTCTTACCTTTTCCATGAAAATGCAGGGCGGATGCTGCTGATGCTTGCAAAGAGATTCCAGAAGGGCAGCCGATGTTGATCATGGCCCACTGGGGTTTGAGATTTGGGGGACAATGGCACTGGGCTCTGATCCCTGGTGTAGGAGCAGTGCTGCAGTGTCTGTGGGGTTGTGGCCCCTGTCAGGGATGCAGGAGTGAGAAGTGACTGGTGGCCTAGGGACAGGTTGCTTCTGACAGGAAGATGCCGTTGCTAATCAAGCCAGGTCACCTAGGAGCAGTCAGGGGCGGAAGTATGAGGGCTGTCTGTGAAATCACCCTGCGGCTGTCAGCGGGAAGAGGGAAGACGTGGGATTCTATCTCACATCCATACATCCATGACCCAGGACATTCTGATCATCCCAAATAGAAACTGTACCCATTAAAAAGCAACTACCTCCTTGCTCTCTGGTAACCTGTTCTATTTTGTTTTTGTGAATTGAAGGTAAATGTTTCTGAAAAGTAAAAACAATCAAACAGACAGAACTACTAAACAGGGTGTGGCCAGTCATGCCTCAAATTCATAAACCTCTGAGATCAGGGAAGTCTGTATTTCCAGCATTCCAGTAATCAAAATATTTTACGTCTACTTTGTTCGACAGACCATGCATAATTTTTATTTCTTGATATATTTAGCAAATACAGTCAGCCTCTGTATCTGTGGGCTTTGCATCTGTAGATTCTGCCTCTGCAGATTCAAGCAACTGAATCAAAATATTTAACAAATTGTACTACTCAATACTGAATATGTATGCAATTTTTGGTCATTATTTCCTAAATGATACAGTATGAAAACTACTGTTTACACTGTTACACATTATATGTAATCTAGAGGTGATATAGATTATATGTGAAAATGTGCACAGATCAAACACAAATACTGCACAGTTTTATAAAGGGACTTGGGCAACCACAGAGTTTGGTATTGACAGGTGTCCTGGAATTAGTCACCCACAGACACTGAGAGACAGCTACACTATCTGACAGGGACAATTACACTATCTGAGTGCCTACATATGGCGGGCACTATCTTAGTTCTGGCGCATCACTGAACATAAGACAGACCTGGGCTCTGCCCTCGCAGTATTTATGTTCTGGTTGACTATTTTCCAATACCCCTAAATTCTACAAAATATGGAAAAACATGAAATTTTGGTAGGATAACAAGGGCATGATTGTTTAAATATGTTACAGAATCAGATCAAAAACATCAATTTTGACCAATGCTTCAGCAGGTGATGGATAAAAGAACAGTTGGGTCTATTATTATTATTATTTTTTTTTTTTTGCGGCACTGGGGATTGAACTCACAACCTCACGCCTGCCAGGGCAGGTGCTTAAGGCACTGAGTCAAACTCCCGGCCCTGGTTTTTCGAGGCAGGGTTGCACTATGTAGCTCAGGCCGGCCTTGTGCTCGCGTTGTAGCCCAAGCCGGCCTCGAACCCACAACGCTCCGCCTACCTCAGCCTCCCGAGTGCTGGGATTAAAGGCGTGCGCCACCACGCCCGGCTGTCAGTTGGGTCTATTATTAACTGCAAATATAACATCCTTATATTAACACCTGGCTCTTTCATTTAATTCAGCATCTCATAAAATGTTATATAATACAGAAGCTAGTCACAGAAAAATTGTATCTTAGGTTTAATATTTAAAATTTTCCATATTAAATGAAAAGTCTAAAACAGGTGAATCCACAGAGGCAAAAAATAAATTACTGGTTATAAATATGAGAAGGGGAAAATAGGGAGTGACTGTTACTGAGTACCAGGGTTCATTTTGGAGTGCTGAAAGTGTTTTAAATAGTGGTAATGGATGTACAACCTTGTGAATATACAAAAAACAAAACAAAACAAAAATAAACCCATGGAATTGTATACTTTAAAGCAGACCTTTTGAATGGTATGCAAATCATATAAATTTAAAAATCCACATTAGGTGGTCAGTAAAAACTAGACACAGTGACAAGTGAGACCATGTTGTAAACTTCCTATAGGGCTAGCAGCAGGACCTTCCTGTAGACGCTAAGAACCAGGTCAAGCCATTCTGAGGTGGCTGCAGACAAGCAACGTGTAACAAGAGTGATCTGTGAACTGAGATTTGGGCTGGCAAGTATTTACACAGTTAAGTAGAGGAGAAAGCCAAATGCTTACACTAGATGGTCTCCCCCTCAATCCCTGGCATATCCTTACATCACATCCGAAGTTCCCATACCTGCATGAACAACAAACAGTAACTCACAACCAGACAGAAATTACTGGGATATTCCTGTGAAGAAAACCTTCAAGTTTATACAGACGTGGTATCAGAGACACTTGGCAGACATGACACAGTGCTTCTATGGAATACGTGCAAACCTTAGAAATGAAAACTACACACTTTCTTTATGGAACACAATCATAGAAATTTTAGGGGTAAATTATATTTTATCTAAAAATATACAATGAAAGGTTTCCTCTTACATGTGGTAATTAGGAAACTTATCTGTCTACCCACTCACTTAGCTACTGTGGTCACACTCATTAATGCCCAGGGATTAACAATTTAGTAAAACGTGTGGCTTAAATACATAAAGTGCCACTTACAGATGGAATGGCTACAGCTGAAGGACTACAAGACTGTTAAAATTTGAGGGAAACATAAAAAATACAGTGTCTTGAAATAAAAATAACAGACTACTCAAGAACTCAAAGATGTATAAGATCATTTTATTTGTTAAATTACAAAAGCTTTACAGAATGCAAAATAAACCACACACACATTTACAAAACGGGCTTTCTTATTTCTTTAAATCTAAGGCCCCCTCTAGCGTTTGAAAAGTTACAGGTATCACACAATGCAAATGAAGTTTGTCATAGTAGAGACCTTCCAAATCAGAAAGAATACTTTTGTTCCATTCATGTAGCATAAAATCAACGAGCGAAAACAATCATAATTAATATTTCAAATTCCTGCTATGATTAACTGATTCCTTACTCTGTCCTTCAACAACTACTTTCTCTGTTATTTACTGCTGGTTTTTTTTTTTTAAAGGGGATTAATACTTGTTAATAAAGGGAAAAACATGTAATGTAAATAGGGAGTTTAATTTCCCAAACAAGAAATACCCTTTGTTGAAAATAACAGAACATTAATTCAATGTTACTGAGTAACCTATTCTGCTTTTATCGAAGCTACTGATAATTAGTATATACTTCCTAAAGTACATACTTACATTTGAGAGTCAGATTTTTAAACTGTATATATTTTAAAACACAACCTAATTTGTGAATTTGTGGAAAATGTTTTTCAGTACTATATAAAGAGTGTGTGTGTGTGTGTGTTTGTGTATCTGGAAAGTGTTACTCTGACGACAATGTTGGCTCTGACGAATATAATGTAAAGGAACTCTATTTAAAGTTCATACAGACATGGCACTATACAAACCCAAGGACTTAAATCTCACATACTTCTGAAAAAGGGTGATTAAAATTGGAGTAAAAAATAACTGTTTCATTCTTTTCTTTCCAGCTAAATCCTTTGTGCCTGTTTCCATATCATGTTACAGGGGTCTTAACAGCCAGTTTTTCAATCATTGGAAAATAAAAGGAAATCTCTAATTTTAATAAAAGAAGACAATTCAGTCTTGAGCAGGAGACTGACAGAAAAGAACCATACTAAGCAAATAACTCATGCTTTTAAAAGTCAAGAATATACTGAAAATTTTAAATTTCAATAGTTCTTAAAACAAGTTTAATATGTAGTAACTTTAAGTAAATGATTAATTTGTCATCCGATATGTGATAAGCAAATGATTAATTTGTCACCCAATATGTCATATGATTTCTCTGCATTGATACGACTTTGTTTTCAAACTTGTCACTTGCAAATAATTACAAATTAAGGGAAAAAAGTCATCTAAAATGAGTTAAATAAACCTGCTACATTTTTAACTGGTTTTAACTTTTAAGGTATTTACACTCAAAAGGAACAAGACACAGTATTTTTAAAGTGCAAGAAAAAAATTACATAACTGGAAATTACTACAGTTGTTTCTCCTAGAACAAATTTAGTGGAAAGCTGTTATAAAAGTTGGTCATCAGATTATAAACTGAGGAACACTGAAATTTTAAAATGAGTATACAAAGTATAATTATGAATAAAACCAGCATAGGAGAGGTAGCATAAAGTAAATAAAATCAAATAAATACTATACAGTGACATACAAAATTCTGCTTATAAAAAATTGAAAATAGCATTTAAAAATACCCATTTTCTCCATGTTTGAGTTTTACAAAAAAATTAAAATTTAAACCTGAAGTCTCTGTAAAGATTTTCCGAACATTAATTACTGGCATTGTTTTTAGCCAAAACCTCTCTGATCTGTCGGTCGAGTTCACTTATTATTCGATCCTCATGATTATATACACCCGTTCTCATTAAAGTATCCCTTTCCTCTATCAAGCGAGTCAAATAATCATCCAAGCCTTCTTCCAACGCCGAGCCACGCAGGCCGTCCATTTTCCCACTGGCAATTTCCCTGGAATCCTGGTACTGTTTCTGTTCCTGTTGCCTTAACCTGGTAAGTCAAGAACAAATGCTACACTAGCAGACAACAAATAGTGTTTTGTTTTTTTCTAATAGCACTATTTCAAAACAAAATTATTTGATACTAGAATAAGTTTTAGTAATATTTTCAGGAGAACACAAAAAGTAATGGCTTGGCTAGTCAAGAGTCAAAATACTTTAGAAAGCATTTTTAAATATTAATTCTTCTAATAATAAGATACATCAAAACTACAGAAATTGTGGGGCTGTATAAAGAAAATAAAATCACCTGCAATCTCATCCAGGGATAACCAAAATGAGTGCCATTTTTCTGTTTCTCATTAATTAAAATGTGTACCTGTATTTTACGTATGTTTTTCTAAAAATGTGTTGTATATATACAACACATATACATACTACTTTTACCATTTATTTTTATTTTTCTACATATTATCATTCTTTTTTTTTATTTTTTATTTTTTTTTTTGCGGCACCGGGGATTGAACTCACAACCTCGCGCCTGCCAGAGCAGGCGCTTAAGGCACTGAGCCAAACTCCCGGCCCTAATTTTTTGAGGCAGGGTCGCACTATGTAGCTCAGGCCGGCCTTGTGCTCGTGTTGTAGCCCAAGCCGGCCTCGAACTCACAACGCTCCGCCTACCTCAGCCTCCCGAGTGCTGGGATTAAATATATTATCATTCTTGTAAATGGTTTCATGTTGTCTCACTATTTAATCTGTTATTATATCCTTTAAGTTGTAATTAAACCTCTGCTGTTTAAGCATAAAGTTTTTCTTTAAATTAATTCAACAGTTATTTATGCCAAACAGTATCTGGAGCTATTACAATGACTTAAAAAGAAATGTCCACCCTGTTGTGGAATTTACACCACCAAATCACTCGTGGAGAGTGAAGCTGAGTAGAGGGGCATGGTTCCAGGGGCGTATGCATGCTAAAGTCACTATACGTCTCTGAGTTATGTTACTGATGACTTCATTTTGCCAATAGACTTTAAAAAATCAGGTGTTGCTCTGGGATTTTCCTAGTTCAACAGATGATTGTTGGTCATTACTACCTTGACAATGGAGAGGTAGTAATAACACTGTTACCACTGTTACAGTGTTACATATACTAAGATTTTGGAATGTGGCATGCATTTTCATTTAGAAAGTACAATCAATATTAACTTTATATTCATCTAGCAACTGGCTATAGAATGCTTTAATTTGCAACTATTCCTAAATCCTGCCTTGATAAGATAAAGCAGTTCAGTCTAAACCTCTACTTTGAGATGCTCTTCAGAGTAAGCTGGCAAGAAGCAAGCCCACTTCTGACTGTGCACAGGGGCCTGGGAGGTGGGGAGAGGCAGTGAGGAGTGACCTACTCCGCGGATGCAGCCAGGAGGACTGGGCTTAGGGAAGGCAGGCCTAGGGGCAGTGATCCTAGAGCTTCTCATCCATGAAAAAGAGACTCAAGTACACAGTCCAAGAAAGACGCCACCTCTGTCTGTTCTCAGAAAAAAAGTCTCAATAGTGAGGGACACTGTACTTGGAGACACAGGAGATACATTCCAAATCTTCCCACTGAACTTGACCAAGCATGAAGATGGGTCAAGGGTAGAGCTATCTTTTTTTCTTTTTTCCTTCCTTCCTTTTCTCTCCCTTCCTCTTTCTCTTCTCTCTCTCCCTCTCTCTCTCCTCTCCGCCCCAACCCCCATGGTGACACTGGTGACCAAAGTGATGGCCTGGCACACACTTAGATAATTGCTCTATTACTAAAGCCACTATCTCCAGCCCAAATGCGCATTTCTGACGAGTTGTTTTCTCTACCCTAATTCTTACAGTCACCTAGGAAGAGGGGCCCTGTAAGCCTCAATACAGTGCCTTAATATAGATTAGAAACTTTACCCACTTCCCTTTCTGTATCATGTGTTCATTCATGAAGCACAAATGTAATTTTGACAAAAACGAGACTACAAAATGCAAACCATCAGTTATGATCACAATGGAATTTTGGAATCTAGAGCTGAAAAAGCCCTTAACATTATCAAAGGAAATACTGACAATATTCATGACAAATGCTGTATCTGGACTCCATTCACACATTTCCTGTCAGTAGGAACCTTTTGTTTCATAGAACTGTTTTGTTAGAAAGTTTCTTCTCATATTAAGCTCACCATCCCTCTTTATAATTTTTTTCCTGCCCAAGAAGGGAAGCCCACTTTTTTAAAAGTACAATAGCACTCCAGATATTTACAGACAGCTGTCTAACCTTTTCCCCAAGAGTTCTCTTCTCCAAGTTCAATATCCCTCACTTTTCCAACCAACCAGACAACATGATATATGGCATCTTACTGTCCTGGTAACACTGTATTGGAAGACCTCTATAGAGGGAGTTGGTTTTGCTGAAAGATTGGTTACACATTGGTAAGAATACTTCAGAGATAATTTTTCAGTACTGAGTACTGAATACTATTTCTATTACAACTGCACTGATTCTTTGGGAGTCAAGACACACTACTATTAGTGACCCCTTCCTTCACATAAACTGTTTTATTATGTCTTGCCTATCACTTGATTTTTCTTATATTGACTTTTTTTTTTTTTTGCGACACCGGGGATTGAACTCACAACCTCGCACCTGCCAGGGCAGGCGCTTAAGCCACTGAGTCAAACTCCCGGCCCTAGTTTTTTGAGGCAGAGTCACACTATGTAACTCAGGACAGCCTTGTGCTTGCGCTGTAGCCCAAGTTGGCCTGGAACTCACAACGCTCCTCCTACCTCAGCCTCCCGAGTGTTGGGATTAAAGGCGTGCACCACCACACCCAGCTGAGGATTGACTTTTTACCCATATTTATATATTTTAGTTCTCTGAACCCTAACTTATAAAGATATTAATGATATGCAAATTTGATAGTTAAAAATGCTCTTTACACACATGCCACCAAAACATAGCACTTCTCGGTTTTGATGCTATATATATGACAGCAAAAATATGAAAGGCAAAATCATGTTACAGTTTTTTAATGTACAACATCACCCAAGTCTACAACATTATAGACATAGAATCAGTATTTGTTGGAAAATCTCTATCAAAGACTCATTTTTTTTTGCCATGAATGTAGTGATTTCAAATCTGGTTGGATCTTGTTTCTATACATACCATTAATATTTTAAAATTTATTTTTGTGTGTATATTTCGGATTGATACTAATTAAAATCTTAATTATAGATTTCAAATTTAGTTATATTAACACCTAAAACAACAGCATATTTATTAATTTTTTCTGTGTCAGTTAAGTGCCTTATAGGGCTGCCTCACTTTTTTTAGCTTTTAAAGCAATTCTTTGAGGAAGATATCCTTTTTAGAGACGAGGAGATTATAGAGACTTGAGTACTTTTTTTTCAAGGTGATGCAGCTAATACATCATGGAGGTAGAATTCAGTGTGACTCTAGATTATATTTTAACTACTATGTTACACTGGGCTTCTCTAGGGTGTCAGTTTCATCTTAATTATAACTTCAACAGTAGTTCATGTTAGAAATCACTAAACAGCAGCACACACACACACAATACAATAGTCCTCCCCATCATTTTATGTCCTGTAGTTTCTGCTATCCATGGTCAATTGCAGTCCAAAAATATTAAATAAAAAGTCAAGGAATAAGTCACTCGTAAGTTTTGAATTACATGCTATTAGAGTAACATGAGGTTGTCTAGTCCATCTTGCCTAGGTCATGCACCCTCAGTTTGTCCAGTTGCAATGGCTACCTACCTTTAGTCCCTTTGTATCCCTCAGATATCATGGTATTTCAGTGCTAATGTCCAAGTAACCCTTACACAGACAGATAATTCTTACACAACCACTTTATCTTTTCATGTAGCCACTGTGCCATCACACATCATCTTAAGAAGTGAGTACAGTATGATAAAATACTGTTCAAGAGAAATGACGTTCACCTAACTTCTATTTATGTAAACTATTATAACTGGTCTATGTTATTATTAGTTACTATTAATCCTTACTTTGTCTAATTTATACATTAAACTTTATCATAGGTATAACAGTGTATGTGTGGGTCAGTATTACCTGCTGTTTTAGGCATCTGTGGGTGGATCGTGGAATATATTGCCCATGGATAAAGTGGAGAAAGCTAATGCATAGATTTTTGGGGGAAAGTTATTTTTACGCTTTATTGAGGAACTGGTACATTTTTGTTAGAGCATAGCACACTGTCTTAAATTGGTTTAGACTGCCAAAACTATACCATAGACTGGGTAGCTTAAAAAAAAATTTACTTTTTCATACTTCTGTAGAAGTCCAAGATCAAGGTGCCAGCATAGTCATTTTCTACAGAATTACCTTCTACTCTGCCTCACACAGCAGGGGGAAAGGGGTATTGAGCATATTTTCTGGTGTTTCTTCCTATGGGAGCATTAATCCCATCTTGAGGGCTCCACCTTTGCAGCCTCATCTCCAAATATCATCACATCAGAGGTTAGGGCTCCAACAAGAATTTGGAAGGGAAATGCTTCAGTTCATACACACGTTTGATGGAAATATCCTGTGATTTATTTTTCAATCCACAGACATCTGATTCTGTTTATTTAGAAGTTCTTCCATTTTATTTATAAGCATATTTTTGTTTTCAGCACATAGATCACATACATGTTTTATTAGATTTATAACTATTTTTTTTTGAGCAGCTGTAAATAGTACTGTTTTTCATTTTGGTTTCTGTGTTTATTGTTCATATATAGGAATACAACTGATTTTATGTTTTTTAGGACCGGGGATTTAGCTTAGTGGTTTAAGCACCTGCCTGGCAAGCACTAGGTTGTGAGTTCAAGCCTCAGTACCAAAAAAAAAAAAAAAAAAAAAAAAAAAAAAATACTATTATGTTTTTTAAAAAAATCTAGCCTTGGTATTAAATCTCAAAAAAGTACCAATAGCTGTTGACTTATAATATGGAAATATTTATATACAACAAGGTAACTTCTCATTATAATAAAAACAAAATTTCACACGTAAGAAAAATGCAATCACTATAATAAGCTGGTTCAGAACTGAATTAAACTGAATTTAGAAGATATATGAATAAATATCAATTTTACAGTCAATTCTAAGTGCCATGCTTACAGGGCATAATCTGTACTACTTTTGCTTTCTTCTATTTAACAAATATTTATTTGATGGCTACAATGCTGTAAGCTTGGAAGATGTTATAGATGATTGAATTGTAACATGAATGCTTGCCTTCCAAAATTTTGCTCTCATCTACAGGACTGACCCAAAAGAAGTGCTGTGTGCTTAGGACTATTTTGATGGCTTAAAACAGCATTTCTGATTATAAATTTTGTAGATCATACTAATTGAATCCTCCTAATGTCTTATACACTTTACATATGACCTACTTTACCTTTGACAGATCTACAGTTGTACTTTTCCTGGACCAAAAGACCCAATTAAAAGGATATCCTATTAGAGCTTCTGTTTTTGTAGGGAAAAAAAAGGAATGGTCTTTTAATTATTATACCTGTTCAACTCATTTCGTATATCCAACAATTCTTGTTGCTCAGTTTTTACTGTATCTTTTTCCTCAGCAGCTAGATAACGAAGTCTCATCTGTTCCAATTCTTCTTGCTGCTTTTTAAGACGAGCCATTTGACTTTCTTGTTCTCTCTTGAAAGAAAGAAGCCAGACACCTCATATCAGGAATATATATATTTCATATAACTTTGACTTATGATTATAATCCTATTTGACAATATACATGATACAGCCATGCACTGCCAACTCTATAAATCACATCTACTCTAGAAAAGTCCAAGTTTTCCCTGAATACTTTATTTCTTTTTTTGCTATCATAATCATTTGTGGCTGTATTAATGACTGAGGTCAGCTGAACATCACAGTATAACAGACTTGAAGGAAAGAAAATGACTCCTGTCAACCTAATGAATTGCCATAGGAACAAGTGGTAAGAGCAACAAATAAGAAATGGTTAATTTTACAAAGATGTAACTACAAAATTTAATAGCTGCCCTTGATTATTAATTTCAATTCACCTCAGTTAATATCTTTCATTTTCTTCTATAGGCTCATTCAAAAATTTATACATACATCTTTTATTTTGCTTGATTTTATGTGATATTTAAAATTGTGACTCTGATTTATTTCACTCAACATTATGGTCTCAAGGTACATCCATTTTCCCACAAATGACTCAAATTTATCCTTCTTTATGGCACAGTAGTACTCCATTACGCATAAACACCACCATTTCTTTGTCCAGCCACCTGTATGAATATATGGACCACTTCCAAGATTCAGCTATTATGAATTCTGCTGCTATAAGCATGGGTGTGCATGTGTCACTGTAATATTATACCTTTAACTCTTTTGGGAAGATCCCTAGGAAGGGAATAGCTGGGTCAAACAGAAATTTCACTTTCAGATATAAACACTTGAGAAATTCTTACATACTCAAGAAATCTTTTTGTATTTATTATAAGAAATCTTATTATAAGAAAATCTGGAAAAAATATGTCCTCTACTGTGGTATATTCATGCAAGATGATTTTATATATATATATAGATATATAGATATATATATGTATATATATCTATATATCTATATATATATATATATCTCACAAACAATGTACAATGCTGCTTAAAGATATATTTTTAATGTCCTAGAGATACAGATTAATAATAAATACTGAATTGAGGACAGTGGTTACTCTGAAAAGGAAAAAGACACAGTTGAGAAATGCACACAAAGGGCTTCCAAAGTATTCTCAGTGCTGTTTCTTAAAGTAGAAAGTTGCTGAGGAGCACTTAAGAATCTTGTCTTTCAAATGTATTTCACTTAGGAAGTAATTTAAAAAGAAAGAAAAAAAGTATCTGGACAAAAATGTATCAAATTATTATTGTTGGCTGAGGAGAAGATAAAAGTATTGGTGGTTTTTATTTTTGACGTTATATGGTATTGCAAACTTCGCACTTTTTTTAAGATAAGGAAATAAAAATATGAAGCAGGAAAAAAACCTACTTTAGGTTGCTTTATAAAACTTTAGTAAAACTTGAAACACTTTTGTTCTGAATTTCTTTAAATACTTTAATGCTATAATTAAGCATGCAGCATTACCAATAATGACACACTCACACACACTCACATACATTAGAGGTCGGTGAAGGAAACCCTGTCCACGCCAGGTGCTCTGGGTTAAAGGCTCCTCAATCAAGTGAGTATAATCTTTATTTTGCTTTGGCTGCCTATAAATCCAGAGAGGAGATGTAAACATACATACACTAGACTAAACAGAGGCTAAAAAGTGGCCACTCCTTACTCCCCCACTCATACATACCATGTAAGGCTGTGGGAAAAAACTTACAGCTAAACTAAGGAACTCAAGTAAAGTTTTCTGAAAATAACCCAGAGCTGACAAGCCAGTAGGAGGGCCTGGATGGTTTCAAGACACAGTTTTTAACCAAGACTTGGACCTCCAACTGTTTTCTTAAACAAAGATTTACATCCCATCCCTGGCTAAATTACTTATAAATTAATCAAATTAATTACTCTGAGTGGATAAGCAGGAGGCTGGACAAGACAGTGCTGATGTCAGCTGATGAAGTCTGTGTTGTTTTAACTAAATTTATCAGCTTAGTTTCAAACAGATCTACTGTGCACAAATATGGTAAAGGACCCACATCCTACCCATAATCTTCGTTCTGTTTTCTGTCTTGGGAACAAACATATACCTAGTTTTATTTGTGACATAAAAATGTTAAATTTTCTACAACAAATTCATATTTTAGAACAATGATTCAGTCACTTAAAATGGTGGCTGTTTTCTGCTTGCATATCTAAATGTTTTTAAGTAAATATTTAAGTATGCTATTTTGCCCATAAGGAATAAAGCAGGCAACCTTAACTCAGGTGTCCGTAGACTAATTTAAGTATTTGTTTTGGTTTTAAAACATTTCTATAGTACTTTTTCACAAAGAAGAGGAAAAAGGAAACTAAATTGCCTCCTAAATGTCTATGAAGTAGAAATTTTAACTATGTCTCAAGATATTAAACTTAGAATCTAAGCGTATCATTTCCTTGTTTTCCAAATCAAGACTCCTTTTATGTTACACTTACAGCTATTGCTGTTCCAGTTACAAAAGAAAAGTTTTACAAAGTTTATAACTTCTATGGTTGTGAATCAGAACCCTAAATAATTAGGTTATGATATTTTAATTCACAAATTGACTATGCTAGGTCGCCTTTGAGTAATGGAAATCTGTCTAAACATTGTTTTGGCAATGGGCATCAACATTAGATCTTATTTCCAAGCTTTACCAGCTGGCCTTTGTCATTAACATTTATTAACGATCTAGGATACAGCTTTCACCATCTAATCTGTACTACATGAATGTCTTGGATGGCCCTCCAGAGGGTTCTGATGTGACAAATTACTGGCAGAGATTACAGCCCTGGGGCTATTCACCAGAGGCAATATAAAATTAACATGGTCGTAATCCAATTTAAACAAGAAGTTGCACAAACAATCTGAACAAAACCAGATAGACAATTCCAATTTCATATTCAAACACAATGTGTTTTTAGTAAAAAGTTTTAGGGAAAGTTTTTAAAGTAACTATCACATAAGAAATGTGCCAATTTGATCTAGTTTTAATTTTAATCTTTCAGAAACAGTTGCAAAGCAAAATTCACTATGGCAATTCCCAAATCTATTACTTTTCTTCTTAATTTGTTACATCTCAATGTGGTCTGGAGAACTCAATGATTCTTAGTGACCTCAAATTTTGTTTACAGTATTTCTAAAGCAGAAAGTTTGTGGAATAAGAAATGAAAGTGGTCCACAATAAGAAGGAATGAACAACAATGCCCTCAAAGGCTGAAACTCTTACTTTCATTTTCTTTCAGTTTTATATCCTTAATAAATTTATAGTAACTCAAGAGAAAGAAAGCATCTGAACATTTGTGACTTTCTCTCTTTACTAGGAACACATAACAAAAATTAATTTGTTAATGGCTTTTGGGCTAGAGGGTAGAAAATACATAGAAAAAAAAGATTATAGATCATACAGATGAAACAGATTATAAAGATTATATAGGTAGAAGTTGGATTAAATGGAAAGAAGGCATAGATAGGAAAATGTATGAAGATGCATGTGCTAGGAAGTTCTCAGGTAAGAACCTTCCATACTCAGTTTCCTTTTGTAAAGAGACTACCTCAATATCCCAGGGTAAAACAAAGAGTTGTGAATTTAAGTCATCCTATTCAAACTTCATATATAGTTTCAATGGTGGAAAAATGTCAAAGAAATGTAGTCTAGATGCTGGGACTGGGAGGATCCAACAAGAAGTCAACTAGCCAGCCTTTCTGGTAAGCCATGCAAGCAGCACGGCTTCGAGGAAGAGAAAGTCAGCGCCTCCCATGAGCCTACTGGTGCCTGGGCTGAGAATCATGCCCTCTCCCTCAGTAAGCAACCCAAGTTGGTTTGGAGGACAGGTTGAGTTCAGGTACATAAAGCAACTAAATGCTTGTATTGTTTGGTTAATTTTACAGGGTCAGCAGTATGAGCATCTATTAGCAGGATGACAATATGCAATACAGCAAATATGGGGAATGTCCTCCTATCTTGTCTTTGAAATTCAATATTGTTCTCACAGTTTTGCTTTGTTCTGATTAATTGTTTTGCTTTATTCAATATTCGGTTTTGATTGGATTTATTCTCTTTTGTTTTTGATTTTGCTATCCCTGATGGAATGGATAACTACTGTGAAAATAACAAGATATACTATGGTAGCTACTGTTGTTTTCCTACTATCTTGCTTTGAAGTTCTGTACCAATTTTGCTGCACTGTTGTTTTGTTTTGTTGGATTTTACTATCCTTAAAATAAAAATATACACATATGAACATGACATCCCATTTAAAGTAAAAAGAAAATTGATTATAATGAAACTGTTTCAATCATTATTAATGATTAATCATTTCTACCCCCACAATGCTTTACTCAACAGCTAACACTGTTACATCTTTTCAATTAATTTTGTTAATGGTTCATAACTAATCACCACTATAGTAGTTTCTTATTCACTACTCAGCTTCAATAGTAAATATTATCTTTCACACTTTCACCATCCACATTCCATTTTAAAGCTTGAAAGGATTCCCAATCTAATATTTTTATTTGAAACATTTTATCTTTGAGATATTCTCTTTTAGCTTTGCATGGTAAATGAATTTTGAGCTCACAAGAGACAACTGCTATATCCTTATTATCTAGCACTGTGCAAGGGCCACAGCTGGCTCTCTAGAATCACTTGCAGAGTGAATAAATGGACACAAATGAATTACACACTGATGTTCTTCACACTCAATGCATTCACATCCCTTTATATCCAGACTTTAGAAGTTCACCTACTAGGGACCAGAAATACAGCTCAGGGGCACAAGTACCTGCCTGGCAAGCACAAGGTCATCACTTTGATCCCCGGTACCAAAAAAAAAAAAAAAAGAAAAAAGAAAAGAAAAGAAAAAGAAAAGAATTTACCTACTGACACTTGCATATCTACATATTTAGTCCTTGTTTTATTCTTCTGTATCATTTCTATAAAATATCTGTTAAAACTACCATCCAATACAAAGTATTTTTATTAAATTTCCGTGTTGTTGAAATCATTTTTTGAATGGCTACACAGTGACAAACTCTGTATTTGCTTTATTCATCAATACCCAAGGATAACATCTAGCAAAGTCCTCATGGACTAAAAGCAAAAATACTATATAATAGCTTTTAACCACAGCTATTAAGCTACCCAATACTGCATTAAACACTTTATAGACCACTGATTTACCTTCAGGACAACTTGTGAAGAAAAAATTCTCATTGTACAAAGAAGAAGACTAATCAGAGAAATTCAGCCCCCCAAAATCATAGTAACAGGTACAGCCAAGATTCAACTCAGCTCTGGACTCTTGCCATGTTAACTACTACTTCTGCTACTCCTGATAAAGTTTGTATCCTGTTACTTTAATAGCTTATTCTTATCACATGATTTCCTTGCTTCCAATTCCTAAGGACTCCTCCTGCTATACTAAATGTAACCTAAATACCTTGGTGTCAGGACTTTGTATTAAGTGCTTTTTCCCATGAAGTCAATTCTATTCTCATTATCAGAGCTGACCTAACAGTCAATGTCATTTTCCTTGCCAACAACTTGTGACTACTTCTGCTGAGTACTCTTATGCCAACAACTTGTGACTACTTCTGCTGAATACTCTTATCAGAAACCCTTGTCTTTTATTGCTCATTTTCTTCCACTGGAAATTCTTTTATTCCATGACTTCTATGCACTAAAATCCTAATATTATGAAACAGAAAGGGCTGACTTCAGTTCTAGCTCAATCTTAGTACCTGTACGATGCAATTTAACTTTGAATCAGCTCCTTCATTTCTAAAATAGGAATAACAGTACCTGCATATAAGGACATTGGTTAGGATTAATTGAAAACACCTGAAGGGCTTGCTGAACACAGGTCATTGAACCTTCAATAAATACTAACATCCTACCAGCATCATTACAATGATCTTCTCTCTTTTTCTCTAGTTACTATTTTCTTTACTAGTTTTCCTTTCTCCTCACACGTAAGTATTTCAGGTTCTACCTGGCACAGCTTCAAATATTGTACCATCTCTGCAAAGGACTCTCTTTCCTTTGGTTCAATCACACTCCCAACAACAAACATGTATTTCTTACTGCTTATGGAATTTTTCTGTAAAAATCATGAAGTCCACAACTGCAAACCTTATCTCCTTCCCACACTCCAATTAGCTTCTCACTAACTGCATTTCCAACATGGAAACTCTCTTTTCAGACTTGAGTCTTTGGCATCATCTTTGACAAGAATCTTCTAGTTACATTCTTCTGTTTCCACTTTAGGTTTAGCTCTTATTACCTGAAACGACATCTGAAATCGGCCCTGCTCTGCTTTCAAAAACAGGTTATGATTATCCTACTTCATGCTTCTTTGCTATCATCATTCTACATATTATATTTCCCCCACTACTTCCACAAGTCACAACATGCTGCTATTTAAATCTTAAATCCTATTGACTTTATCTCCAGAGGTCCATCTCAAATACCTTCTCATCTGTGACACCTTTTCTAAGTCTATTAAACAGATGTACTTTCCCTTCCTGACTGTGTATGGCTCTTTTCAGGGCTTTTACTATGAGGCAGTAAATTTTATATTTATAGCTGTTCCTTTCTTATTCTAAATCTAAGCTCTCTTAAAAAAAAAAAAAAGGCCTATCTATGCCTCACTTACATCTGTACACCCAGGACACTGCCTTGAATACAGGCTTTTAGTACTATACATGATGCCCACCCTTAGTCTGTCAGCACTGAAAGAACATGCTGAACACCTGAAATCTGAAAACCTAAAGTGCTCCACGTCTGAAACATGAAGCACTGACATGATGTTGTAAGTCGGAAATTTTATACCTGACTTCATGACAAGCTATGGTCAGAACACAGGCACGCTAAACATATTGTAAAAAATTACACTCAGGTGATATGTATAATGTGTATATGAAACATGAATGGTGTGTTTACACTTGAGTCTACTCTCACAAAATCTCATTATGTATGGGCAAATATTTCAAAATCTGAAAAATGCTAAAAGCAAAACACTTCTGGTACCAAGCAGTATAATAATATGCAGACTGAATATACAGGATGTGCAGAGTGGGTAAAGAATATACATTCTATTATTCAATCTGCATACTATTATTTTATATTTACTAGTAGCTACCT
Source organism: Dasyprocta punctata (assembly GCA_004363535.1). Lineage (NCBI taxonomy): Eukaryota > Metazoa > Chordata > Mammalia > Rodentia > Dasyproctidae > Dasyprocta > Dasyprocta punctata. Next base: position 27,832 of record RJWM01000935.1, read on the forward strand.
ATCTCCACTTGTAATACAATCTCAATTTATCTATTACTTTTTAATTCCATGTTGTCTGGTATACTCTAAGCGTAAGTATAATACCACAAATATATTTAATAGTATATGATGGTTATGGAGATACATTAGGAAAAATACAAACCTGAAAGACACTAATGTACCCAATTTCATGCACAATAAACTGACATATTAAAAGCAAATTTAGAATAAACTAACCATTATTAAAAGTTTTAAGTCACATAAACTGATTCAAAATAAAAATTCTGTTTATATTTTCTTTTAGTTTAATCATCTGAAGAAATCATGTCAAAAATATCTATCAGTATTTATCGTCTAATAGGAAAGAAAAAAAAAGAAATTCAGGAGTCTACTATCATAGATTTTAAACTCTTAAAAATTCCCTTATGATGTCTTTTCCTAATTGAATTACACTATTTCTGGGAATAATATTTAAAATGTTCTTAAATTTAAGGAATGTTAAATGCAAATTATCCTTAAACTGCAACCTCCTCCTCCTACCTCAAGTAGTTCAATAGAAAGATTAATACTAAGGAAGAAAGAAGTGATTGTTTATAAGTGAAAGCAAAATAATTATTCCAAATTTCTTCTGGAAAAGAGAATAGCTGGAAATGAAAAATGAAAAGATCTAAACGTTTGAGTTTTTAATTATGAAAAAGAAGCATCTTACATATAACACGTTAAAAAAAAAAAAAAGCACTGAAGATTCAAATGCAGATATCCGAACATGAAAGATGTTGCCAAACATTCAAACTTGTAAAGAAACAAGGGAAAAAGACATAAAAAGAATAATGTATAAATTATGTACCTGTTTAAGTCTGGCAAGCTCCTTCAAAGCTCGGCCCCACTGCTGCTTGTAATGCAGTTTAGACTTAGTTGCAGATTCCAACTTTCTTTCAAGTTCAACCTAACAGTGATTAAGATGATATCAAGTGAAACACTATACCACTGTGTACAATCATTGAAAGATAATATATACAAAGAGTCTGGCTTAAGAAAAGAGTTTATATAGCGTAACATACGACATCATCTAAAACTGTTATATAACTTACTATAAATATTATGGCACATGAACATTTTCTTGTTTAAAATATAGTCTTATTTTTATTGCCTTACAGCCTATACTAAAAAGAACTGAATTAGTCTGAACCTCCAGACAGTTACTGTAAATGTATTTAAACACTGAGTGAAAAACACATTTTTTACAAAAAGCAGTTCTAGCTGTTAACATTCCAATTCAGCTGACACTTTAAATCACAGAAACCAAATTTTCCTTTTGGAGGCCTATCATTATGCGGAATTTTGTCTTGCAAGGAAGAGAGCTAGCAGAGACACTTCTGTGACTATATTTTGGCAAAACCATAGAACCCTGGAAACAGTGAAATGTTTTATCAGAAAGCAATTTACTAAGAGACTACAAAGTCAGAAATACTTGAAGAATGTTAAAATAAACCCGAGAGTAAGAAAAATAATGCTGTTTAATAACACACATGTAACTATTTTCCCTATTTTTCTTCAAATACATAAAGAAAAACACTGAAGTGGTTCAATTAAAAAATACGGTTATTTATCCTTGCAGCAGGCAATCTGTTGTGCATGAACTGAGGCCAACTTGGCTGGGCCATGGAATGTACTCAGTGTTTCAAACCAAGCACCAAACAAATTCGTGGAGCCAACAGACAGCTTTACTATTAAGTGATAATGTAATAATCTTCTTGAATTACAGTAAAACATTGTTACTCTGAATTTTTTTATATCAAGTCTAGTTTTTCCCATACATATAACTCCTAAAATTCTACAGGAAAACAAATTGAAGACACTATAAAAATTTCAACTTAGAAAACTCATATGAAAATAAAATGAAAGGAAAAGCAGACTGCCAAACTCCCTTCACAAAAGACCAGAACATCCTCTTAGTAATATATGACTACATCAAGTCAAGATCTTTTCTGCTTTACAAATCCCTAGTGCTTGGATTTAGCTGTGTTGACATTTCACAACTAGACTCAAGCATCTTAAGTTGAATAATATTGCTGAGATTATTGCAGATAATCTCCTCCACTTATGCCCCAGAGATTTATATATATTACTTGGTAATTTAACAACAAGCTATACCTCAAAGAATAGAAAAAAAATTTTGTAGCTATGGGATAAAATAGAAGTATTCAATTAGAAAAAGAAATCATGTCCATGGGTCTTAGAGAAGGTCTAGTATCCAAGGAGAAGTCCTAAAAAAGCAGCTTTCTCAGAAAAAAACTCAGTAGGTTCTACCTGTTTTGCCACACACTGTGCACATTTGTATGGCTATTCACACCAATTTAAATCACAGGTAAACTTCTACATGTAATTTTATTTTTAACAAATAAACCTGTACATAGCAAATTTGAGACTAAAATCTTATTTTTCTAATTTATTCCTGTCACAACCTCAGTGATCCTAACTTTTATTATATTTCTTAAAGGATACAAATGCCTCTATGATTCTAAAGAAATATACAGACCCACTTTCTGGAAAAACGCACCAAATGAAAATTTTAACACAATTTCAGGACATTCAAAGACCTTGAGTTAAAAGCCCTTATTGTAAACAGATTTGAGACCTTTGCACTTGTGTTTTTAAGGTATCCTATGTTCATGACTGAAATAATATACTCTCATAAGACAATTTCTGTATTCCCGAAAACTCAGTTTAGGATCTAGAATCAGGACTAAAAGCACAGATTACTATTCACTGGCATCTTTGTCTCATACTTCCTATCCTAGGCCCAGTCAGTCACAGGGAACTATAGATGTCTCCACTGAAGTAAAATTGTTAAATTTTGTTCATTTATATTTCTAAGCTACTTGCTTAGCACCCTCGCTACCCACCTGCCTCTTGGGCTCATAAGCAGGTCTTGAAAAGAAGCAGATTTCTTTTCTCTCCAGCTTGAGATTTATCTGCAAATCCTGCAAACCATTACTTGATCAACTCATTCCCTACTAAACAATCTATAGCTACAATGTTAAGTCTCCACTCTTGCCAAGGAGTCAAGGCATTCCCCAAAATATAATTTCTACCGACTCAACTTGCATTTTAAGTTTTCCTCAACAGGAAACCCACTACTCCAACCAAGTTTGTGCCCCTATTCCCGGAATCATCCTCACCCAAGTTATTTCCTGAGCCTGCTAGTTCTTTTTCTCTTCTGCTTGCCTAAATCTTAAGGCTCTGCTCAAATTTACCTATACATGAGGTACCTTACTACTAGATCCTGAACTCCAAATGATTTCTCTTCATCACAAAGATTTCCATCACACAGTCCATTGTATCTAATTACTCAGAGTATCTTGCTACTCTGAGTTATGTTCCTAATTACATAACAAATTACAGGGCTCAAAAGATGTCTCCAAAGGCTACTACACTTTTACTCTCTTTCCTCCTATCTTGCCCTCAGAGTAGATACGAACTATTCTTAAACACTTTACATAAATTTTAGCTTGATTTAAAAAAATAAAAAAAAACCTGTGGATTCTTTCAATATGTTTTCTTGTCTTTTCAACCTTTGTATGCCTTACTACATTATATGTTTTTATTTTTTTAAAGCTTCAATATTCCATTCCTAGGTAAAGAAAAATCACAAATTATTTACTACTAACTTATATAATGAAAGGAACTGAGAATTACATTTCATAAATTCTATCTTAATGTTAACTTATTTTTTAGACCTTTTCAACTGAAACTGGGAATATTTTTGTTATATTGAAAATAGATAATCAGAAAGGAAAACAAAGCTCTCAATCAGATATAAATAACTAAAACTTTCAGAGTAGCTCAGATACTTTTTCACTTATATCTTCTTTTTGTGCTCTTTCCTCTTTGTTTCTATTTAAAGAAATAAGATTCTGCCCTCTCCTGGCTCCAAAAAGATTTACAAAGAATTTTAAGAGCTGAAAGGCTTTGTTTTAACCAAGCACTTAAATAGTAAGCATTCATTTGTTCTAGTACACAGACAGTTCAATTCTATATCTCTTTCAATAAGTTGGAACAGCATACTTTTAATATGTTGAAAGATTTTTCACTCTTTCAATGAAAGAACAGATGGGGGAAATTGAATCATTCAAAATTTACTTTCATGACGATTATTATCTAGTCATTCAGTATGTATTCAGAGATGACTAAAATAAGGCTTCTGTTTTAATTTCGATATCTGGTCTCTGAATTTCCTCCAGGTAAAATGGAAACACTTTGTGACATCTACTTAATATATCTTGTGGGAATTCACAATATGAGTACTTTAAGTATTTCTGGCAGATAGACCAGCAAATTCATATTTACAAACAGAAATATTTTAATACTTGGTTTCATCAAAAGAGGGATGGGACAAGTCGAACTGGATTCAAGTTCACTGGCAGAAAAATGAAGAGACAAGTCAAAAATAAACAAAGAGACTGTACAAATATGTAAGAAACGGAATCAATTAGCTTTGCAATTAAATGAATAGGGGAAAGGAAGCCCCAAAGACAGCCTGGCACTTGACAAGCTGCAGAAACATTTAGTAAGCTCTGTGGCATTAGAGGATAGCAATTCTGAGGGGAGCTGACCCAGTTCAGCTTTGGACATTCTGGGATATAGTGAAGACCAGAGCTTTGATTACTAACGTCTAGGAAGTCAAAACTATTTTCACTGTAATTCTAAAATAGTGTTTGTCTTCTCTACTTTCATTCTTTTATGAGTGCAGAGTGGAGTTTTCTAGAGGCTACATGTGTGATATCACAGTGGACTGAATCCAAAACTAGGTATTAGAATTCAGCTGTCTTCTATTATCCAAACGCTGAAAGAGACTGCAAAAATAACTACAATGTTACGTCTCACAGGTTTTTTTTTTGTTTGTTTTAGAAAATGGTTTTTCTTAACAGAAGTGTCATTTATATTGTTATACACTAGGTTTATTATTTTAAATGAATATTCTAAATCATTCTGGTTTTAATACAGCAATAATCAATAGATACAAAGTGTTTTGGAGTTCTCAATAATTAGATATCCATCATTAGGTAAATAGATTATCTTTTTCTTAAGATGCTGGACACACAGGGGGCCAGGAACTTAGCTCAGCCGTGTAAGTGCCTGCCTGGCAAGTGCGAGGTCATGAGTTTGACTCCTGGTACCCCCCCGCCAGGTAACCCCCCCAAAAAAGAAAAGAAATGATGTTGGATACATAAAGTACAAAAAGTTTGAGAAATGTTCTAAGGCATTCAAGAAAGTGTTTTGAGCAAGCAGTTGATTATACGGCCTTTAGCTAAGCAGTCAGGGCTTGCACTCTAACATTTCCTACACACTAGTTGAATTTCTTTTTAAATGTAAAAATTGAGTTGCTCTCCTACTTACAATGCTTTAATGGTATCACATTATTTACTCAAATTTTATGTTTGTTAGAAAAAGACAAATATTAAGGAAAATAAACAACATCTGGGTTCTGTACTAAGCATTTTACAACTATTAACTCACTTAATTCCTCTATCAATCTTATTAATTCCACTTCAAAGACATGGAAATGAATACGGCAAAGTAAGTGAACTGACCCAAGGTGACACAGTAAGTGGCAAGAGCTAGAATCTGAATCAAAGTCATTGTTGCCATGTTAAATCTGTTAACTACTATTATGCACAATTCTTATTAGACTTAAAACCTAAACTCCATGCCCATAAAAGTCCATATTTTAAATGGCATCTATGTTCTTTTTCCATCACACTCTAAAGCTAGTCTTCTTCCTCAAGGAATCTGGGCTTAGTCTTACCACAATGCCCTTGCTCCCCTCAACACATTTGCCAAACTTTTTTTTTTAATTTTAAAGAGAAAAAAAAATTTTCAAAAGATAATAGGAAGGTAACAATGGCCAACACATTGTGCATTGTTTTTTGTTGTTGTTGTTGTTATTGTTTTTTTTTACCTGGGCTCAAACTCACAATCTCACACCTGCCAGGCCACTGCCAGGCTAAATCCCTGGTGCATACTGTTACCTTTAAATTAGTTAAAGTTCAAGAGATCACCATTTAATTGTCCAAGCAGTATTACGACAAATCTTTCTTTTTAATTGAATTAAGAGAAATCAGTAGTATAACTACCTTACTATTTCATATATATATATATTTTTGTTTGTTTGTTTGTTTGTTTTTCCCTTTTTCTCCATTCTCCCATCCCAGTTTCTCTTTCCTTTTGAAGCTTCTCCCCATTTCACAGTATCTATTGTACATTTTGGATCTTATTAACTCTTTCAGCTTCTCACACTAGGGAGTCAATACGATGCTTATACCTGTGTTTGTTTCACATGAGTATGGTCTCGAGTTACATCCATATACCTACAAAAGTGTCAAGTTTATCTTTCTTTATGGTTGAGTAGTACTCTGTTGTATAAAAAGACCATACCTTTTTTATCCATTCCTTGGTTGATGGGCATTCAGTTGTTTCCAAGATCTAGCTATTATAAATTGTGCTGCTATAAATATGGGTGCACAAAAATCACTGTGGTATGATGTTTTTAATTCTTTTGGTAAGTTACCCAGAAGGGGAATAGCTGGGTCAAATGGAATCTCTAATCCTAATTTTTTGAAGAATCTCCACACTGATTTCCACAGTGATTGCAGCAGTCTACACTCCCACAAACAGTACAGAAGGATTTCTTTTTCCACACAGCCCCTTCAGGCATTAAGTGGAATCTCAGTGTTGTTTTAATGTGCATCTCTTGAATGATCAGTGCTGTTGAGCATTGTTTCATATATTTATTTGCAGTTTGTATTTCATCTGAGATGTGTGTATTCATCTAAGATGCCCATTTTTGGATTGGATCTTCAAATTTGGGAGGTCTGATTTTTTTTAAAAATTTCATGTTTGCGATAGTAATCCTTTGTCTGAGGAACAAACAGCTGGCAAACAATTTTTCCCACATTGTGGGTTGTTTCTTCACTCTGTTGGTGGTTTCTCTTTTTGTGCAAAAGTTTTTTAATTAGATGAGATCTCAGTTGATGATTATTCATGACAGTTCCTGTGCAATCGGGGTTTTATCCCTAAAGTCTTTGCCTACAACAATGTCTTCAAGTGTTCTACCTATTCTATCCTCCACAGAGTTAATGTTTTTTGTTTTTATATTAAGATCTTAGTTCCATTTCGAATTAGTTTAGTACATGGTGAAAGATACTGATCCAGTTTTAATCTTCAGGATGTGCAGAGCCAGTTTTTCCAGCACCTTTTATTAAAGAGGCTCTCTTTCTTCCAGTAAATGTTTGGCACCGTTGTCAAAGATAAGGTGACTTAGTATGTCTGGAGTTGTTTCTGCATCTTCTAATGTATTCCATTAATTGGTCAGGTCTGGTTTTTTGCTAGTATCACACTGTTTTATCACAGTAGTTTTATAGTATAATTTCATGTCAGAGATTGTGATGCCCTCTGCCTTGCCTTTGTTGCCCAGAATTTCTTTTGCTCTTCTAGGTCTCTTCTGGTTTCAAATGAATTTTAGGATTGTTTTCTCTAATCCTGTGAGGTATGCTATTGGAATTTTGACTGAAATTGCATTAAATCTGTATAACAGTTTTGGAAGTATGGCCATTTCACTATATTGGTTTTTCCTACCCAAGAGCAAGGGCTATCTTTCTGTTTTCTGATATCCTCTTCAATCTCTTTTTTCAGAGTATTGTAGTTTTCAGTGTAGAGATCTTTTACATCCTTCATTAGATTGAGACCTCGGTATTTCACTGTTTTTGGATGCTACTGTGAAAGGTGGTGTTTCTCTAATTTCTCTCTCAATGAGTTTGTTACTCAGGTACAGGAAGGCTATTAATTTCTGAGTGTTGACTTTGTATCCAGCTATGCTACTGAATTTGCTTATTAAACCTAGCACAAATCCTACGTCACTGGTTTCTCTTCTGCTTACAAATCCCAACACATACTGTCAAATTTATGTTGTCTATTGGACACTGCACATTTGTTAATGTCTAGCCCCTGTACATTCTGTTTGTGAGGGAACCCTAACATAAAACTGAGAGGCAGGACCTGACTTCCACCAGAGAAAACAAAATAGGATAGTTACCCCTTCTTCCAAACTGAAAGCTTAGAGTAGAGGAATGTGATATAAATGAACACTCCTATCTATGACATTAAATCTAGAGTGGTGACACTAAAGAGTATTCACAGTGGCTACCACAAAACTGACAGTTGAGTGGTATGACCCTAGAATCAGAAGATACAGAACCCAATGACAGGGCACTAATGGCATGCAAGCTGCTGTGACCAAACATTAGCTGTGCCTTGCTTCTCCTGCTTCCTGCCCATAGTTTGAAACTGGCTCTTCAGTCTACCTGCCAGTTTTGAGAATTCTTTTATTTTTACATATGTGTGCTCTAATTAGTGTAAGCTATTCCTGACATACTCCAACAAATTTAAGTATCAACAATGTTCTTTTCTTTGAATTCTTGGACAAGTTCTTAGTTGTTATTAGAACGATACAGTGAAACATTAAATTGTATGACATATATTACTTTCTGACTTTTGAAATTTATCAGTGGGACTAGTGAAGTTGACAAGAAACTGACAGGGTACCTTTTCTAAGGTAAGAAGATTTATTTCAGACTGTAGACGGATTTCCGGTTTGTTGCTTTGCTGATCCTTAAACTGCTGGAACTCTTTTTCCAAAGTCTTATACTTATTTTCAGCATCATTAAGCTACATTTAAAAAAAAATTTAGACATTTTAAAACAAATCACATAGGTAGTTTAATATTTTAGAACTCAACACTATCTTTTATCTTATTCTAAGGCATATTCATATAGGAAATTCAGAAAATAAAATATAATGAAGAAAATGATGACTACAGTATTTTAATAGGTTAAAAAAAAAAAAAAAAAAACTGAGGGTCAAAGAGCTAGTAAGCTAATCAGTAGCAGAAACAAAACCAGAACGCAGATTCTTTCATTTGAAGTAAGGTTCTAATGAAAGCAGTCAATACTTCACAAATTAAAAAAAGAGGGGTACTCTGCCTTAACTAACACTGTAATTTCCTTTTGAACAGTTTAAGAAAGAGGGCCTACAGATATTCTTTCCAAATCTGAGGGTTTCTGAAAATTAAATACAAGCTAAAATCATTAGATATTCTTTCCAAAAACATATACTGATATGACTGTCCATTATTAGATAAATCAATTTTTTCCTTAACATTTAAGATTTAACTAAAGTTGAAACACTTAGAAAACTGGCAAAATGGAACTGAAAAAAATCACTGACAAAAAAATTTCTAATCAGTAATTTCTAGTCACTAGTATCTAGTGAAGTTCTCTGTGCAAGAAGTTTCCACATAACTGAAGTTTACCTCTTTTAACATGCAAAGTTGAATAGAAACCACTCTAAAGTCTCTTATTTTTCTGTTTTAAACAAAAAGCATAAGAAAACTTAATATCACATTTGGTAGTTTCAGATACATTACCATGAACAATTACTGTTTTAACAATCAGGTTGTAAAGCAGCAAGCTACTAAGACATGATAGGTTCTTTTTCCTTTGCTAACTGGCCTATAGACTACATGATTTTCAGGAATTATACCTAAGCTTTTTTCTATTTGAATACAGATACACAGATACTTTATTTTTATCTACTATCAATGACAATGTTTAATTGTTTCTTTTACTGGTGTAAACAATTATACATACAGTACACATAAATTGGAACAATGACCCAAAAAGATTTCCTATACATATAAAGCGAACGGTTTACATTGAAAATGTCTTCTGAAGTCTCATGTGTTTGGAAGATGATTGGAATATGCAGGTACTAATGAGGGTAGTAGCTGAATGTACTATTTGAAGGTGGGGCCTGATTACAGATGGGTCACATGATCTAAAAGGATATATTCTTGTCCCCAGATTCTCCTTACTCTCTGCTTCCTGGCAATCATGATGTGAGCAGTAGGCCCTTTTACCACCTTGTTTCTGTCTTGGAGCAGCCCTCCCACAAAATGAATCTTCTGAAACTGTGAGCCAAAATAAACTTCTTGTTTAAGTTGTGGGCATCAGGTATTTTATCCCAGGGACGTGAAAGCTGGCTAATACAGAAATTGGTACCAGAAGTGAGGTTGTTGCTGTGACTGTACCTGATCAAAAGCTTTTGGAACTGGTTTGTGGGAAAAGTTTGGCAAAGTCTAGAGATGTCAGCTAGATATTTAGAATGCTGTAAGTCAAGACTGATGGGCAATTCAAGTTTGAGCTCAGAAAACCAGAATGCTAATAGGAATACAAACAGTAAAGGCCATGCTTAGGAGGTTTCAGTTGGGAATGAGGAATCCTTTGACAGCTGGGCTAGAGGTCATGTATGTTACACTCTGGCAGAAAATTCGTCTTCATTTTGACTATATCCTGAGACTTTTGGAGACTAAGGGTGGTAGATTAATTGATCTGTGGATAAAATTTTAAAGCAACCCAATGTTTGGGCTGTGGCATGAGTACTGCTGGCTACTTTTAGTTAGGTCTATAGTGATAAGCAGGTGAAAAAAAGAATCAAGAGTTGAATGATTTGATAAATTTGCAGCTTGGCCAGAAAGGAAGTGCCTGCAAAGTTGAGGCTATGGAGAACATGGTTGCTGAAAAGGTTAGCATTAAAAATAAGCCAAATACATTGCATTGGAACAATAGGAAAGATGGCTTGAAGTTATCCTAGGGAATCAGCAAGACAGGCTGTCATAAGCTCAAAGGTGCAAAAGCCAAAGACTGCACTGAGAAGAGAGGCCCAGGCATTCTAGCTCACTTGGTGCTACAAAAGTGTTTCTTGGCACTCAGAGGCCACTGCAGCCACTGTCTCAGGTGCCAGGCTACTGCTCCCCTGAGCAGACCTTGGCCTCATCCATGTGCTGCTAATTTTTCAGGCAAGCACAATATAAGAGTTGTGGCATCACAGAGGCTTCCACCAAGATTTCAGAAGAAGGCCTGGGAGGCTATACAGTATGCCCAATTAGACAATACATGAAACTGTCAGACTGAAGCCAAAAGTACAGCAGAGAACCCAGGAACATAGAATATTTGCTAAGGAAAGCTGCAGGCAGTGAGGTCACAGCCAGCCTGAGAGAGGTCACAGGGGTTGCCACTGGCGATGCTGTAGGGGTGGGACCAACCAAGTCCTTTGGAGCTCATGTCTCACCACAACCTGCCCCAGTTACAGGACATAGAACTACAGGATTTAATGTTTAGTTTGCTTGGTTTTAGTCTTGTTGTGGCCTGACTCTTGTCTATCCTTCCCCTCCTTTTTCACTTTTAGAATGGGAACATTGACCCTGTGAGTTGGAAGCATTGAACTTTTCTTTTGATTTTTACAGGGGCTTACAGCAAAGAATTTGCCTTCAGTTAGAGACTTTGAACTTGGACTGTTTAGGACAATGGCAGTCAGAGATGGACTAAAATGCATTTTAAATACCAACATGGATATGAGTCTCTTAGGGGTCAAGGGCAGAAAGTTGTTTTACATCTATAATCCCCCCACATCCCAATGTCACATGTATTTGGAAGGGGACTAAACCATGACAGTGCTATACTCTCATCAGTGCTCTTTGGAGGTAGTATCTGGTTGGAGGTATGTCACCAGGGGTGTGATTTGGATGGGTGTATTCCTATCCTTGGCTCTCCCTGCTTCCTGACTGCCATGGTGTGAGCAGCTTTCCTCTGCCATGCCCTTTTATCATGCAGTTTCTACCTTGGAGACTGCCACCCGTGAACTGAATCAACTGAATCCACTAACACTGGGAACCAAAATAAACTGATCTCTCCTCCTTTAAATTGTGAGTGTTGGTACTTTATCCCAGTGACAGGAAATCTGAAAATTACAAATGTATATACATTCATGGACTTAGGAACCTGTACATCTTGGAGACTTCTTGCTCCCCAGTTAGTCTTAGAACAACGGTGTAAGGTGAGAGAATATATAATAAAAACTCGACCTAGACTTGAAAGCAAGGGTCAGTAAAGGTTTCTTGGAATAAATTATGTTTTAGCTGAAAACTAAAATCAACAGTTCAAAGGGCCCAGAAAAAACAGCACACATGAAGATTGTGTAGGGGAAGTGAGCATAGCATACTAGAGGTCCTGAGAGAAGACCAATGTGACTGGAGAGTACATATCAATTGTGAAAGAATGGGAGAAAAAGCTAGAGAGACAGGCTGGGTTCAAATTATACAGAGGCTTGTGGGCAGTAAGGACACACTGAAAATTTTTAAAAAGGAGGCTGTCATATTTTCCAAATTTCAAAAGGATTCTGCCTGTAACATGGGATTAGATGGGCCCATCACTGAAATTACAGTTACAGAAAGATTAGGTATGGATGAGAAAACCATCTTGGGTTTAAAATGCCTGTAAGACATTCAAATAGAAATGTCAAAAAAGAATCTTGTATATGTGACTAGCAGCAAAACAAAGATCTAAAATACAAATGTGAAAGTCCCAGATACACAGATTGTCTCTGAAGCTATGGACATAGATAAGATTATTTAGTAGAAAATAAATTCTGAGCTTACAGGAAGCCCAATATTGAATGGCTAGATAAAATAAGATAAGCTGCAAGAGAAAGTGAAGGGTGGCTAGAAAGATGGAAGAAAACTAGGAGAGTGACCACATAGAAGGTGAGACAAACAAGATCCAACTTAAAAGTAAATTCAAATCTCAATGCTATAAATATGACAAATAATCCAAGTCACAGTGAATTTTATCACTTTTTAGTCATCCTTCATAGAATGTAAACAGGCTGTAAAAATAAGAAGATAACAACCTGCTGCTGAAGTCGGCGTTTGTCTTCTTCTAGCTGCCTGATCTTTAATCTTTCCAGCTCTATCTGGTGAACACAGTCTTCTTTGACCCTACGGATGGAGTCCTGTACCTCCTTCAGGTTCCGTTCACGTTCTGACTGCAACTCCTTTTTCTCTCTTTGAAGCTTAAACAAAAAGTATCTTTAAGAATCTGGCCTGTTACTAGCAGCATTATATTGCTGAATAGTCTCTTATCTTTATTTTCTGTCAAATATTCAGAGTATTTATAAATTTATTTTCAAATCTTTTTTAGTTATTATAATTAATATTCAAGTAATTGATTTTATAGTTTTCAACTGTCACTTAATAAGAATATAAAAATCCATGAACAATTTGTATGAATTCAATTCAAAACACCCTAATCATTTAAATTTCTCATTTAAATAAAAGTCCTTTTAGCCAGGCGAGGTGGCGCATGCCTTCAATCCCAGCACTCAGGATGCTGAGGCGGGAGGATCATTGTGATTTCAAGACCAACCTGGGCTACAAAGTGAGTTCAAGGGCAGCCTGAACTGCATAGTGAGACCCTGTCTCAAAAAATAGGAACAGGGATTTAGCTCAGTGGCGTAAATGCCTGCCTGGCAGGCACAAGGTTGTGAGTTTGATCCCAGGTACCAAAAAATACATAAATAAATAAATAAATAAATAAAGTGCTTTTAACTATAAAAGCAAATGTGCCTAAGTCATTTTCTTCTGAGAGACTTCTGATTCTCTTCTAATCACTTAGCAGGTATATTTAGGTTTAAACACCTAAATCATTTAGAAATCCCAGAAACAATAATAATAAGGTTAGGGTGATCTACCAAGAAAGAGAAATTGTGGTTAGATAAAGGAACATATAAATTTTAAAATTCTAGCTATTTTAATATGGTTATGGAAAGTTTTTAGGGCAGCATTTAGTTAAGACCCATTAAAATGTTAAGTAGGTATATACTAACAAAAGGCATCACACTTTCTTGTGATCTCATCTTTAATAGGCAAGAAAAAGAGAAATTCTCTTCTCTCTGAAAAAAAATTAGGATTCTATGGCCCTGCACCTAAGCTGTATTTTCTCAAGGCAGTGTAAACATCTATTCCCTCCATATAATGGAAAAGTTAATTAAAAACTTCCCCTAGTATGAAAGTCAGCCAAAGTTGGCTAAATGACAGTTAATTTTTTCAAATAACAAACACTTTCCCACCTATCCCTGACATATGAAACATGCTTTATCTAGCTGAACAGCAGTTTTCTCTATAATGTTTGAAAAATAATTCTATGGAATATGCTATATTAATTAAAGAACAAAAATAAGTATGGTATGAGCTTTATAGATTCTGAGAAATAGCAATATGATAGACGAATGACGTACATCTGATTCTGCAGTGGCAAGTTGCTGCTCTCGCTTCTCCAGGTCAATCAGGGTTTTTTGGAGTTTTCCTTCCAGAATACTATATTCAGCCACCTAAAATATAGTGAAAAACATATTTTATCTTCTCCATATTAAAAACACACACATTTAAAATATATGTCATTTTCCACTGAAACAGGATCTGAGAATAGGAAAGAGTCAAATTTACATGCAATTACAAATTTTCTGCAATTTAAAGCAAAATTCTATTGTTCTTTCCACGCTTCTGCTTGGACATTTCTTAGTGTATTTTTAGTCCCTCAATGAAACCCATTCTCCTACTGGGCAATCAGAATCACAGCAAAATCTTGTGTTAAGTTACAACCTAGATCTTTAAAATCTTCCAGTATCTCTCTGAAACCTCTTAGTCCCTTATACTGTCTCATCTTAGAACTAACCCAATTGGTAGATCAGCTAGGCAGCTATGGTTGGTGTCTAGATGTCCCCTCAAAGCCTCATGTGGTCTTAGGTATGGTTTTTAAAGAGGTGGCTGGACCTAGAGTGTATGATGCTGAGATCAAGGGTGTGTAATTACTAAATTTACACCCTGATTGGTTGTCATAGTTTTGGCTGTGGACAATGGAAAGGCCCATCCTGGGTGTGAGCACTACTCACTCTAAGGTCATGGAGCCTGAATACAGCATAAGGGACAGAAAGAGGGCTGCTGTCTTTGCTTGCTGCTTTTCCTGCATTCTCCTTGCCTTGAAGGGTCTCTCCTCTGTGAATTCTCCTGTGCCATGAGCCACCCTGCCTTGGAGAAGCTAACTATGGACTGACACCTCTACAACTGTGAGTCAAATAAACTTTTCCTCCTTTAACCTTGGAGGAAAAAGAAAAGTAACTAAGAAAAGTAACTAAGTTGTACTATTACTTCAGATCTGATATTCTATTCTATTGAAGTAACTTGAACCTCTAGTCTGTTACTCTAATTTCTCTAGGCCTGAAGTCTCCCTTTAAGGACAGAAGTCCTGCTCAGGATAAGAAGCCTACCTACTCGGTCTGCACAGGACGCAGGACTCTCCTGGTTTTCTACCTTTCCATTTACACTAACAACTTTTTTTACTAGGACTTTCTAAACTGATTTTCTTCTCTTCTGCCTTCATCATCAACTAGTCTCTAGGTCCCAGACCTCCATCTTGATCTCTTCTTTCATACTGCCGATAGGTCCCTGGTTTAATGCTCCTTAGAAACCAACACTTTAAACCTATTTCTACTCTGGGATAGAGAAAATACATCTTTCCATATTTGAGACTGAGGTCAACTGTCACATCTCTTCCTATTTCTTCTCTAAGACAAACACACATTGCAAAAACGTCTTTTAAAAAAGTAAACAGTAATCTCAGGAGTGATCATGATAACTTAAAGTAGGGAAATAGTGATGGAGGAGGTTAGTTTCCAGAATACTTTCTGATCTCTGAATGTGAAGCCAACAGGATTTACTAATGAACTAGATATGAAATGGAAGGGTCAAAGATCACTTAGTTTGTACAAAAGCCTGAACAACTGAGTAAAATATGTCAAATACTAAGATAGACAATCATAAGAGAAAATTTACAGAGGATAGAGATTAAAAACTTTGACTTTAGATATGCTAAATTTAAGATGCTTATTAGCCTTCCAGTTGGCAGCATAAGCAGTTTAGAAGCTAAGTGCAGAATCCAAAGAAGTCAGGGATAGAAGTGTATGAAAGTGTGTCTGTCTGTGCACATTATGTATATAATTTTGATGTACATAATACCAGGAGACGGATTAGATCATCACTGAAGCAAGTAAGTATAGAGAGAGAAGAGGCAATCCAAGGACTGGGCCCTGACGCAAGCCAATAAAACCAATTATTTAGCAGCTAGATCTAACATGAAATCAGGAAGCAGACACCAGTAAAAACAGTAAGATACTATAAGAGAATGGTCAAGAAAGCCAAGAAGAGAAATTGTTTTAGAAAGGAAGAGATCAAACTGGATGAAGATTAAGGGGTACTGTTTGATGAGAGAGAAACTGGATTAATTGTTCTGGAGAATGGACTCGAGAAAACAGTGCTGACTAAGGGCAGTGCTGTGGACCCCTTGAGGACTGCGGATGTAAACACCCTCTGTGTCATCTTTTTAAGCCACTCCATCTTCTCTAACCCTATAGCTAGTTTACGGTCTTCATTTTCATTCGTAAATACTGCTTTTTTGATCTCCCTGACTTTCGTTTATTTCATTCACTAATCTTCCATCAGTATGACTGTGCTAAAATAAAATCTGATTAGCTTATTTCTTACATAAAAATCTTCATTTAAAAAGTTTTTTGAATTTCTTCCTTTTTCAACAAGGTACATCATCTGAACCGCAAACATGTTCTCTCCTAAAATGGTACTTAATTCTACCAGGCTAGAGGCACGAAGGACTCATTACCACCAATGCCTTAGGGCAGGAGGGAGGGCTTTGTTCTCTCAGGAACTCTGTCTAGAAAGCCTACACAGGATCTAGTTCAAATTCCTCTAAATGGAATATAAAATCATTCAGTGCCTGACTGGTCGATCTGTCCTATCCTATTTTTCTGTCCTTCCCTCCTCCACATCAAACCACAATTTTCTTAATGGAGGGCTTATTCCAAACTTTCCTGACTTCATTAAAGGGGCTTTCTCTCTTTGGAATGCTCTTTGGGTTTACCTGGTGTTAGCTACTAAATTTAACCCAAGTGAAACACTTCTTAATACTGTCTTATATCGATTTTCTTTGTGGGTACATGAGAGCTGTCTTTGGCTTTCTGACAGGAAGTCACATGTAAGACAGAGTAAACATCTCAGCTGATTCAGAAGGCAGAAGGCGAAAGAGGTGTGTACCCACTCTTCCAGGTAAACTTTTCAAAGTATCAAAGAAGTTATACAATGTTTCAGAAAGTTTTAGTTGAAAAAATTAAAAATAACAGGGTTCAAACATGAATATAAACACTACAGTGAGATTCTCAGAGAATTTGGGTTTAGAAGATTTCATCATACTAAAAAAATTACTTATTTCTTTTGACTTGATTTTTTTAAAGACCAATCATACATGCTAACATAGCTTACAATATTCTTTCAAAATAGGGCATTTAAGGACAAATGAAGTATTTAGCCTCAGAATGCAATTAGGTTGGAAGAAAATGGCAAATTCAAATCTACTTTTTCAATGACTAATTCATATAGGCAGTCATCTAGGCAATCATCATGATCTGTTTTCAGAGTTACAGGAGTTCATCAATGCAAGTTAAAATGGTGGAATTCATAGAAATCAATTAAAATTTTAAAATAGTGTATTAGAAATTTCATAGTCAGGGTTGTTGGTAGTCAATAACAAGTACTCTGTAAGTTGACAAACACTGAACTTTTGCTTTCTGTAATAACATTAGATGAGAAAGTCTTACACTATCAGTTTTAGAGATGCAATTGATTTCATGATTTGCTTCTTAAAAATATCTCAAAAACTTTTTGAGGTTTTTAACTAACTTACAGGTTACAATTTTCATCTATAGTTAAAATGTGCTATTCTCTTTTTCATAAAGAGGTATGCTTCTTCTCTAGAATATTCATTTTTAAAGATATACTGTTTGAATTGGTAATATATTTGCATATTTCAAAACTCAAAAAAAATTAATTTTACCTCACAGTGAAAAGCCTTTCTTCTGCCTTGACCCATCCTTTTATTTCCTCCAATAATGGAGTAAATTATAATGGCCACACATATCCATTATAATTAGTTTATTCCTTCTAAACATTTTCTCTAATAGAGAAAAAAGATCTTACCATTAATATGCTCCCTTTCTTCCCTAAATTTTATAAGTTATTACCTTTTTCTTTACTAGTGATTCTCTCTCTCGGTCCCTTTTTTTCCATTCCTCTGCCAGAGCTTGCATATGAGCCAGTTCTTTTTGTTTTAGCTACAAAAGCAAGAAAAATAAAGTCACCTCCAAAACACTCTAGATATTTCAAATAAACACAACATTTGTTTTCAGTTAAGGAACTAATACTGATCACTAACTTTTTCAGGCATTCTATTTTAGTCTTTAAAAAATTGGAGCTTGCTGAAGGAAAGTAATATCCATCTGAGTGTAATTTAGGACAGTAGAAAGCTAAGAGTGAATGCTATTTTTCTAATTCTCTTGTCTAGAAACTGATAGTGCAGGGTTCCAACAGGGTATACTGAATGATAACCTAAAATTAAAAGAATCAACTTCATTCTTAACTTCGCTCAACAACAATAGGCAAAATTCAGAGAAATCCTGAGTAGCATCAGCCAAATTGCCACATTTCAAGTATTGTTTTTATTCTCAATTTTTGACAGTAGGGCATTGCTGTTATTCAAAGAAATTGGACCGGAACACAGAAAGAAAATTCAGGTGGAGAGAAGGAAACATACTAAGAAAACATAAAATAGATTTTTAAAGTAAAACTTAAAAAGTAACCTGATTTTCAAAAATGTCTTCTTGCATTTCCTTCCACATTTCTAGCTCGAGTGCTGCTTTGTATTCCAGTGTTTCCCGAGGCTCTGTTTGGATCTCTGAAGGACAAGGTGCCAGAGGAACAGAAGATGGTTTCCGTTGTCCAGCAGATACACCCTGAGATATAAATGAAGGCATATGTTTTTTTTTTTTTGGTCCCGGATATCAAACTCACAACCTCACGCTCGCCAGGCAGGTGCTTATGCCACTGAGCTAAATCCACGGCCTGATGAATGAAGGCGCACGTTTAAGACACATTCACATACATACAACAGACTCCTTTTAAAGAATAACTAAATAACATTTGATTACATTTACCTGAGATGAGTCAGAGACAAAAATCTCACGCATTTTTACCAATCCATAATCTTCTAGAGTCATTGTGTAAGAAAGGTCTACTATCCTGTTATTTGACCTATAAATAAAACAAGAAGTACGTTCAAATTCATGGACACGCTTTTATAGTATCTACCTTTTACTTCCCTTGTGCTGTGTGTTGAAGAGCACTCAACACTTCTTGTACCTGACATTTCTGCTGATGAAATTATAGCAGCTCTGTGAGGTTGAAGATCCACTGTATACATAATTTTACTTGATCACGAACATCCTGATAAATGCATACTCTACATTTACTATAAAATACCTATGGTGCTGTATAGTTTTTGAAAAATTAAAAAGCATAAAAGATGAAATTTAAAAATCTTCCTTTTCACATGTAATATTGTCAATACTGAGTTTATTTCCTTACTCATTATTTTACTTACATGCAGACAAACATACAAGCATGCATACTGACAGTTTTATCTTCTTCCTATTTATCAGAAGCATTTTTCCCATAACAATTCAAAAATTTAGGTGCGTGCGTGTGTGTGTGTGTTTTCTTTAGTGCACGAAGTCTAACCCAGGGCCTCACACATGCTAGCCAAGCACTCTACCACTGAGCTTTCCAAACCCAAAATACAGTTCTTCACTGCCTATGAAATTATAGGAATAAGCTTATGCATTAAAATACACTTAACAGTTCTCTACTTTTGGTTATATAGATTATTATAAGGGTTTTTTTTTAGTGTACTTTTACTGTAAGTATTGCCTCAGAATAATTCCTATAACTATGTATTTTTTTGACCACACCAAGCACTTCTCCATATCACAGAACCACATGTAGCATTCATTAATAATAAAATCAAGACAAAACACTGAAGGAACATAAATTCTTGCCAATCAAAACAAAACAAAAAACCAGTTTTTCTACATCAAATAATTTTAGTCAAACAAAACTTTAATAAATGGATGTCACATAACTACAGCTTTTAATTCACCAACTTTTACTTTCTATTCTCCTACTTTTCTCCTACTATTCTTTTGGAAGAAATGAATAAAGTAAAATGAAGCACTTCTATATCCAAGAAAAACTCACAAGCATATCTAAGGTTCTTATGCAGGTCAATCTCCTAAAACTACTCTGTCTACAAAGCAGAGCAATACAGGTAACAGTTATAACAGGCAGCACTAAAAAAAGCTTCAATTGTAATGATATGATTATATTCTACTATTTGATTTGAATATTCTATTCAAATAATCTGATTAAATCTACTTTGATTATATATTTATGACAGAAAATGGCAATTTTAAGAAATTTTTCACTGAGACAAACAAAAAGGATCCCATTAATCAAATGTTTGACTATCCAAGACAACTGTTCTGTATCTACCAAGTGAATAAATTTTAAAAAACTCTTTCAGTCTCTGGAAGCGGTTACAGATGGAGAAGAGTAAGAACAGCAATTCCAATAAAACATTTAGATCTAAGATTTTTGCTGAACTTTATTTTCTTTTACATTCTTGGAATATTTAAAAAATAGACAAATGGTATATAATGTTAAACTGAATTTGAATTTTTATTAATTTTTAAATGATAATACATTGATTAAAATATATGAAAATCACAAGTCTTTCATTGCGGAAAAAATTTTTTATTTGTGGAGTTGGGGAGCACACCAGGGCTAGGCAAGCACACTGTAACTAAGCCTTGCACCCCACCGACCACTCCTCTTTTTTTTATTTATTCTTTTTCCAGTGATACTGAGATCAAACCCAGGGCCTCATACATACTACACACGCACTTTACCACAGAACTGCTTCCCCAGCTCTGAGAATTTACAGCACTTTAAAACCTGCCTCTGGGTGAGGCGGTAGCTCTGTGGCAGAGTGCTTATCTGTAGGCTCAAGGCCCTGGCACCACAAAAGAAATACAGTAGAAATTAAAAGCTGCTTCTGCTGACATCTACCACTCTTGAATCTTAGATTCAAGACAAAAAGTTAATTTTTTTTTTTTTTTTTTTTTTTTTTTTTTGCGGCACCGGGGGTTGAACTCACAACCTCGCACCTGCCAGGGCAGGTGCTTAAGCCACTGAGCCAAACTCCCAGCCCTTAAAATATTTTTCAAGGAGAAAAAGTCACAGCTGTCTAAATGCAAAATAACATAATATTACATTATAAACCTAAACAAGGACATAAAACACATCTTGATATTAAAACTGTCAGGCTAAAGACAGAAAATACTTAGTACTCTGAGTAAGAATTACTACATTACAGGAGCAAAGATTCTTTACTTCTGTGAAGTAAAATGGGTATCAGAAAGTTAACAAGTAAACTGGAGTACAGATTCCATAGGTCAAAGAAAAAAAGATCAGCAAAAAGAGGATACGGTAGGATCAGGTTGTGAGGTGGTGGCTGTTCAACTGGAATCATTACATAAATAAAAGGCAAAGTCTAAACAAATTCTGTGAAATGCATTACCCTTGTGCTGCTATAACAGGCACATTTTCACTGTAAGTCTGACGCCAACACTGTTCACCATTAGATCCTAAAAAGCGAGTTTTTTCTGAAGACAAGATGTTAGAAAGTTGGATTCTTGCGATTCCTAGGAGTAAATCTTTACTCATTTTGTCCTTGTGCCATAATTCAACCAGCAAAGGAATCCTACGAAAAAGAGAAACATGTACTCATATTTAGCACTCTCAACTAAAGTCTTTACTCACTTAAAATTTTTGAGTACCATTGATGTACTCAAAAATGCTTTTGTTACCTGAAAAATCAACTATGTAAAGGTTTGATTCCACCGGTGAAAAATATGAAGTACTATTACATTTTCTACATCTCTTTCTAGGTAATAGAGAAATTTCTTTAAATAGCACTATTCCCACAAATCGTTAGATAATTTGTAGCAATGCTTCATTATTCCTTTAAAATATATATACTTGGATTGTGATACTATAAGAAAGAAAAAGATTTCAAAGATCTAATTTTTTATTTAAAAATCCATTTTAGATAGCTGGATATACATCTCCAGTTTATAAAAGAAAAAAGAGAAATTAAATAACTCACTACCACCATCAGTTAATCAATCATCAAAGCTAAATATTCTTATTTATCTCCTTACATTAGGAAAAGACAAGACCTCTTCACAAAATTCACTCATTATTCACAGATTATTTTAGTAAAGTTCAAATATTTAAATTCAACAAATGAGTGATAAAAACCATAAGTCTTTAATAATAAAACACATATACCTGTATTAAGCACAGCTATCACAGACATTATCAATATGTTTGTCTCTTGATTCTAAAATGTGTAAACTTCTGAGGATTGTAAACTACTTAAGTTCCTTCTTTTAATAAGATACCAATTTTAAGAGTTAAGAAGTGAAAATATACACAGTGTATACATAACCTTAAGAAGGTATCTTGCAGCTGATGAGGCAGAGTTGCAAAATCAAATGCACAATAAGATTGGGGGAGAAAAACTTCCATGTTTTTTCGAACTTCTACAGGAGGATTCGTCATAATTGGAGCTGCACTTCCAAAAAATGGGTATGAATACCTAGAATTTAAGAAATACGAAGTCTTACGATATGGTCTACAGATGAGACTTATAGTCTGGTTTCATCCTATATCTTATTATATAGGTGAAAAACTAAAATTTAAACAGTACTAATAAAAATTGCTGTTCCTAAAAAAAAAAAAATCCTGCACATTTACCCAATTCCTACACATTAACCAAAGTCAAGTCTTCTCAGAGTCCATTACAATAATAACAGGTTGATATAAATCCCACAGGATTAACCTGTTCAAATACCACAAAATTCTCACCAACTCTGCAACACAGTTTACAAATGTAAACATAGTCTACAAATGTGAGAATTTTGTGGTATTTGAACAGGTTAATCCTGTGGGAGCAACATAGAGCACCATAATCTAAAATTTACCAAACCGAGAATAAATAGCTAGCATACTTTTTAAAGTGCCTTAAATGGATCAGACAGACCCGGCAACTAGTGAATTCTATGCAAAGTACCAAGTGGCTGCAACTATTTATCCTGTTTAGAATGTTATTTTCCTTGGTCAAGTGAACAACTATTCTCCCTTATATAGTAACTAATTTGTGAATCTGTGTTTCTCCCCAAGTTGAGCTGTTTACGTGGCTCATGGACCTTTAATGCCAGGCACTGGTGAAATAATGTAGGCACTGACTGATTACACAAATAAATGGTCCTGATGGCAAGAAGAAACACAAAAATTTATATTAGTGCTTTCTAAGTAGGCTTATTTAAGCTTTCTTCTAAGAGCAAATAATGTTACATTCTGTTTGCTTCTGTGCTCCTGCCCAACATCTCTAGACACACTGAGACCAGATTCTCTAGGAACAGCAGAAGACAGATAAAGGAGTGAAGGGGGAAAAGACAAACTAGAGGAAGTAATAATTCTATTTCTCAAATTGAGAAAACAAACCCTTTAAGAAAAAGTATGTCTGAAAGAGAAAATATTTTTTCAGTCTTCAATTTCCAAACAGAAACATTTTAGTAATAAGTCAGCATTTAACTGTAAACTGTAGAACTTAAACTGAGATGGAAACCTTTGATTCTATGAGTCCATGTTCATTCTTAGTGTTAGGTCCCTCTGATTCTACCCATTATTCATACCAAAGAACAGAGGATTTGGAAACAAGAAAGAAGCAAACCACTGGAAACTCAGATGGATAGAAGTGCTGACTTATCACGTGAAAAGCATGTATGCCTCAGATCTAACAGCAGGAACAACGTGCAGTTAGGGAGGCCGACAGGAGTGCCACTCCAAAACAGTAAAGATCGCTTCCCTTCAGGCATGACAAGCCCAGATTTCAAGTCACATTAAAGAAGTATAGTATTAAAAACAGCAGAGTACAGACACAAAAACAGACATGTGCATCAAGGAAACACAGTAGATGAAGCAGAGACAATCCCAGGCATGTCCAATTATTTCATCTTTGACGAAGGGGCAAAAACATACAATGGAGGAGGAATAGACATCCCTTTAACAAATGGTGCTAGGAAAACTGGCTATCCACATGCAGAAGATTACATTTAGATCCATATCTCTTGCTATGTACTAAAATAAAATAAAAATGGATCAAAGACATAAATACTAAAACAAACAATCTGGGGATGTAAACTAGCACAATCACTGTAGAAATTATTATAGAGATTTCTCAAAACTAAAACTAGAAATTTCACTCAACCCAGCCAACTACCTTCTACAATGTTTTCCCAAAAGAGTTACAGACATCATATTACAGTGATCCACACCCATGCTTACAGCACCATAATTCATACTAGTTCAGTCTTGGAAACAGCCTAAATGTTCATCAATAGATAAATGAATAAAGAAAACGTATTTATACACAATGGATACTACTTTGTCATAAAGGATAAATCTGGTCATTTGTAGAAAAATTGATACACCTTGAGACTATAATTCTAAGTGAAATAAGTCAGATACACAATCCTAAATACTGGATGGTTCCTCATATAAGAGAAATCCAAATTATAAATAAATTAAAGAGCAAGATAAAATACAAAGGAAGATAAGAGTTTTTGCAAAAGGGCAGAGAACCAAGAGATGGAGAGAAGAGGGATGGAGGGGAAGACCAGGGAAATAAAAAAAGAATTAAGACGTGTTACATACATGTACCCACTCCACATGGTAATAATTATGCACTGCATACATGTCCTCCCCCTGAAAAATCAGGAACAAAAGGAAGGGTACCACTCTGCCTAGGAGAAGTTGTACTGTGCCAGCGGCACTCTAATAAAAATTCCACCCTAGTTTTAAAAAATATATATATTTTCATTTTAATCATAGGAAGACCAGCAACTTGATTTCAAATGCTAATGACTACTTCAAAGAAATTTAAGAGAAGGAAAAGCTAAATACACCAAAAGCATTATTTAATTATATTTTATATCTCAGTCACTAAAGTCTATGAAAATGAAACATTATTGAAAGTAAACCACTGTGTAAAACCATTTAACTAGTGTGTACGCATGTGTGTGTGTGTGTGCATACATAAATTTTTGGAAAACTGGGATCAAACTTGCAATTCTCCTGCTTCAGTTTCCATTTGTGTCACCACATCTGGCTCATATTTATTTATAATAAACACTGGATACATTCCATTCCAGCTCAGTAAACATGGCTTCTATAGTCACAACTTTAAAATGCAGATATCAGGAATACGACCTCCCATTATAAAATAGGTTTATAGAAAAATCAGATACTATACCATTATTTTAACTGATAGGACCTCTTTCCAGAAAGACAAAACAACAAAAACCTTTAAAGTTCAAAAGTCATTGCATTTTAAATGGAAGCATCAATAAATTATCGTAAATATCTACAATTATTACTCCAGAATACAAAAGGCATTAACCAATACCACTCTTGTTCAATTCAATGTCATCAGGATATAGCCTTACCCCTTCAACCCACTGATTTAACAAAAGTTACGGTTTTGGTGGCATTTCCCTCTCTGCAATTCTCTAACTAGAGGAAAGACATTTCTCCTAAAACAAAAGTCATACCTTAATATACAGTTGACTGGAAAACTAAGTTCTGAGCCATGGATACTCCTTAAGTCTATTGCAAAGCAGAAATGATGGGACGCTGCGGGGACAGCGATCTTCTGTGCAGAAGCTGCTTCAGAAGCACTGGATGGAGCAGCTGGTGGGGCCAGTGGAGCAGGCACAGAACTGGTGCCTGAAATGAACACATCACTTTTAAAAAAGTTGTTCACACAATTTTAAGTTCTCATTAATTTATCTGCATGCAAGGAATGCAACTTTTGTTTTATGAACGTTTAGTTGAGGCTAAGTATCTCGGAAATGACTTGCTCAGAATTATCTAGCCTTTAACTCTCATTCTACAACTGTGTAAAGAGCAAGTTTACGCTCAAAAAATACTGCAAAAACATGAAAACAAGTAGAAGTGAAGCAGTCTGATTGACATTTCTAAGGGACAGCTGCATACAGCTGAACATCTGAAGGGTTCCACTTGAGTTTCACTACAGGTATAATGACATCACTATTTTGTACACAATAGTTGTTGTTACTTTAAGTATGTATTAAATAGTTCAACAAGAAGCTAAAACTTGAAAAGACAGAGATCTTTAGCCTAACATTATTACACACCAGGAATGTTTAGTAAGTGGCCCAAGTACACAGCTGCTTGGTGACAGAACTATACCTTATTTCCAAAATTCTAAATCTAATCTACCACTATTTACTTATAGTGTACTACTAATTATTAACTAGAACCTTTATGCAATAGATGGAAAAATATTATATAACCAGATCAAGCATTCTTAGACAGTCTTTAGGGTCTAAAAGAATTACTACCAACTTATCATAGGAGGCAATTAATAGCCCTTTCCTCTAACATGCCAGTGGATTCTTTATTCAAGAGTTTAACATTACAAAAATCTATTTAAAAGAACTGCATTTTTTTCCTCCTTAATTTAATAAACTATTACCAAGTTAAACAGATTACAATTACTTTCCATTGAAATGTTTTATGTTACCAGACCATTACTGGTTCTTAAAAACTTGAACTTTCACTTAGAATCCATGACAGTTCTCATAGACACTGTTTAATTGGATGGCTGCAAGATCCAATACCACAAAGATGTGTGACAAGAACACCTTACCTTTTACATGTGCTTTTGCATCCTTGTCATACTGCAAGCTTTCTACTTCACTCTCTGTGGCACCGTCTTTGGCTGGAGACGTCTGGTTCTGAGGTGCAGCAGGGGACACGCTCGGTGATCTGCAACCAGTAAGTGTCTTCTCTTTTATGGGAGTTAAAACACTCTTCTTTGAAAGTTCTGGCTCATGTCCACTCTGGGTCTTTAATTCAATTAAAGACTAAAAACAATGTTTAAATAAAGTATAATTTGCACAATACTTTTCTTCACAATAAGCGAAAAACTTGGCTTTTTAAAAAATAAGCTTCCTCTCCTAGTATAGATATTCCTAGTCTATTTTTCTTCATAATCTGCAAAGTATGTAGGACTAGAAAAAGGAAGATAAACAGAAATAAAATATAACACCCAGAGTTGAGTATCAAAACATATGCTAGTGGGTAAGGAAAGTTTGTGAAAGTCAGGCATATGTGACCCTGTGGACAGTGATTCTTAACAAGGCAGTACAATAAAATACTGTGCTCCTAAAAGGAAAAACAGTTTTCCTTTGCTCCATTTCCCTCTATTTATATATACATATATACACTTTCTAAATTCTCATTTCAGTTTTTCTGTCTTTAATCCACAGTCTACAAATAGATCACTTCTTTAAAGAACAAAATGTTAAAGCTGATTCTGCAAAAATACACAATCAAAAAATATAGATGTTTAAATAAACATCCACCTTTATCGAAAAAAAACTGCCTAAAAAGAGTATGATGACTATAAAGCTCTAATGAACCAAGAAATCTTCTTTCAGTTGAAGTTACGTCCACCAAAAAGATACCACTAATGCACAGTCCCAGAAACCAGATCTAAAAATCATTTTCTTTGCTAGAGTTGTCCTTCTGCCACAGAGAATGGCTATGAGTTGGGAGTGGGGGAAAAGGTACTCCACTACACAAGACTAGCTGAAAGGTTAAGGGGTTATTTACTATAAAGTAGAAGCTACTGAGTCAGGAACACACCTGCAATGCCAGCACTTGGGAGGCTGAGGCAAGAGAATTGCCAGAATTGCCACAAGTTTGAGGCCAGTCTGGGCTGGACAGTGAATTCAAGCTCAGCCTGAACTATATAGCAATATCCTGCCTAAAAATAAACAAATAAAGCAGAAGCCACTGTAATCTTCTAAAAGGTTCATTTAGAAAGGAAGTATCATAATGTAGACCACTATAAGAATAAAAATACTCTGATGCCAGGTAACTCTTTAGAGGCTCAACTTTTGTTAATCTTGAGTGACACTAGAGAAATTGGAAGAACAAAGAGGGGTCGCTACTTGCCTGGCAATCGATGCCTTCTCTCTGCAGAGCCACAGACACTCCCACAGTTGGAGCAAGCTCTAGAGGAACAGGTGCGAGTTTTTGTTTGGCTCGGTTTGGGGGATCAAGGATAAAGGCGCCTTCTACTGTGACCGGGTGCTGGTTGATTTCTGTACTGCCCCTTTTCAGTAGGCCATTTAAAGGTATTTCCGTACTTCCAAGTGACTGGTCTCCACAGCACAGATGGATCTAATTTGAAAGATAATAGCAAAATGGGGCTTTATCTCTTCTCCACATACCATAAAGTTAATAAAAAGTTACAAAATGATTCATAGGAGAATACAATGCAGGCCAACTCATGTGCTTGCTCAAAGTAATCCTCACACATACATGACTGTTAAGACCAGTGATAAAACAGAATTTACTAGTAAATCAGTAGTAATTTCCATTTCTTCTTCATTCCATTCAGTAACGTCTACTTAGGCCATCATTCTTTTTTTGGTCTCTTTGCAGAGCTATGGTTACTTCAATATTTCACTATATTATTTTATATATGCAAATTGTATAAAAAAGGCACTTTTAAAAATATCCTAAACATTTTTCTATTTCAACATTAATTTAAATGTAGTTCTAATAAAATACATCACTGGGTTAGTCTAATTTCAAATTTATACATCTCAGATAAGTTTGTTTTATTCACCCTTAAAACACAGCTAGTATTTCTTTTTCTCCTTTCTTTTCATATTTTTACATATAGAACAGAGGGATGCACTATAAACAGTAACAGAGTATCTCTGAGATGAAAGGTACTGTTCATCAATGATAACCAACCAGAAGTTCAATATTGCCACCTTTTGAAAATTAAAGGAAAAAAAAAAAAAACTGTTGCAGCTGTTTTTACAGAACTATTCTTCCTCCTACTATACTGAAGCCCTGAAAAACAACATTGTGAAAAATGAGCTTTTGAAACAAGCTCAACATTGTGAAAATTTTTGGCTCAAATATCAATAGTGATTGATCTAACAGAGAGCTGGAACTTAAAATGCAATGTTAATATGTACAATAATTCTATAGGCTAAAGACAAGCTTTTTTGGGGTAGGGGGTACTGGGGATCGAACTCACAACCTCACGCTTGCCAGGCAGGTGTTTGTGCTGCTGAGCTAAATCCCTGGCCCGAGACAAGCATTTTTAATGAACTTAAATATCTATTAGAAAAAAAACTAATGAAGTTAATGCTTTTGGTAAGGATTGCGCATGGTAAAAACAAAATAAAATCAAACTAAGTTTTCCTTCATTTTGTTAGTTTAGATAGTATTTAGTTTTCTAAATATCTTGGGTATAACAGAACCATTTCTAAAATTTAGTACTAAAATTTCTTAACCTACTTTCTCACATCCTGCCCAAAAAATAACTGCCCAGTCTAATAACTGAGATTTCTCTGAACAAATAAATGGCTGACCATATTCTTATTTCACTACTTAAGTTCAATCAAAAGTAATTATTATAAATGTAATTTTCACTAACATTTACTTTTAAATAGAATCCAATTTAAAGAGTTACAAAAAAAACTAATAACTCAAGGAGAGGTTTTAGAAATTTGTCCCTATCTCTTGACTTTAATACCAATAAGGTAAATCCTGAAATCCGAAGTATGTGATCTGTGCTCCTATACTTAACATCTCTACTGACAAGGAGAGAACCCTGGCTGTGGCCACAGCCACAGTCTCCAGGCACAACCTTTTGCTGTAGAGGACTGGTAACTGATACACCTCTTTTTTCAATAAATTGGCAATTCAATCTTATCTCCTAAAATTGTGAAATAACTGTAATTCCTATGACTTAGATAATACCTAAAAAAGTAACACATACAGCAGAAAAAAGATCTTCATTATTGAAATAAGACAGATTAACTTGCAGTTTAGTACTAAATGAACAGTTTAAAAAACATCTTTAATAAACAACAACTTGCTGTACTACTTACCTGTAGTTTAGGCTGAAGAGCCAGGTACACACGAAGGATTTCTACACTGCTACGTATGCGAACAGATGCTCTCTCTGGCTCAAAGTTTGGGTTGATTAAATCATTGAAGGGTTCATTTGTAACATCATTTCCCAGTAAAGAATAGTAAAAGAAAAATTCAGGCTGTCTTTCTGGAAGTTTCATGGTACATGGAATTAACTAAACATTTAAAGAAAAAAAAGTATTATTTTTTTAACCACCAAATATGTGTCTTCTTCACTCCAAAAATATTTCCTAAAATGTTTTTGTTTTTAACAAATTCACAATGAGGATGCAATTCATATGTCTCATTGCCAGGCTGCTTGAACCACTAGTGCTGTGCATGCATGACTGTTCCATCAGGGGGCATTTTATTAATTTTATTAGTAAAAAGACTGATAAAAATGATTAGGTCTGTTTGTCCCACTTGTAGTACAAGCTAGTTGATGGGACAGTCATGCAAATACCACCAGTGGTTCAAGCAGGTGGGAATATATTAAGTCTTAAAATTAACCACTCATCCAGGTGTGGTGGCATATATCTGTAATCCCAGCAGTCAGGAGGCTGAAGAAGAATAATCATGAATTCAAGGGTAGCCTGAGCTACACAGTGAGAGCTTGTCTCAAAGAAACAAAAGAATTAACCATTCAAAATTTGCAGATCTCTGCCAAATTACTACTAAATTACTAATTCAATATATTTTAAAGGATTGTCTTTAAAAAGCACAGAGACTAAAAAATTTTTAACAGGTTTATATTATCTTAAAGTTTTCATTTCACTTTAATAATCCATGAATGAGTAAGTCAACTTCCTTTATTAGAAGGATCAAATATTTTAAACTAACCTTTCCTATTCATACATATTTCATTTTATCCTTATTCTATCAATAAAGGCTCCATCTTATAAATGGGAAAAGGCTGAAAAAAATCTTAATCCAGGCTATTTTTTTTTTCTTTTAGCACTCCTCTCCTAATCCAGGACACTTAAAATTGATGAGTTTCTGCCCACATTACATTCGCCAAGTCATTACGGTGATGGTCCAATATAGCGAAGGAGCCAAAGTTAACAGCACATCAACTTTTTCTTTCTTCTCTCCTCAGCCCAAAATAAAGTTCCTGTTTCCTCTTTTGTGTGCCATTGTTCCTCCAATCAGCTGGTGATGTGTTATCTTGCCTGCCTTCCTAGACTACACCCCCGGTCAGACTGTTTTAATCCTACACTTTGAAATGTATCTGCTGAATTGAATAGTTTTAATAATACGGATATATACACAACATATATGTGTATAAATGTTTACACAACATATACACATATGTGTATGTGTATAAATACACCTATAAAGCTATAAATTCTGGAGTTAAGACTCTGGTCTCTAATCCTGATTCTATCAATGAAATGTGGTGAAGCAGAAAAATAACTTCATTGCTCTATGCTCCAACTCATTTAGGGTTGTAAGAAGTGTTAAAAGAGAAAATGCTTGTTTCATACTGTGATAGTGCCAATCACAGAGTTAGCGGCTATAATGTGAAGACGAGAAAATATCAAGGGAAAAATATACTTGCCTTAACTATGACAATTACAGAGTGTAATTAGAAGAGACTTTCATTTTTAAAAATTTCTTCCATAATCAGAAACCAATAGAAATGTTAAGCAATAAAAGTGGCCCTTATATATTTCATGTAGCTTTAACTTTAAATAATTCTCACTTTGGCAAGACATTCTTTTTAAAATCTTTCATTGCTGGGCATGGTGGTTCATGACTATAATCATAGCACTCAGCAAGCCTGGGCAGAAGGACCAAGAGGCCAGCCTGGGCTACATAGTGAGACCTCGTCTCAAAAACAAACAAAACAAACAAATGACAAATACCTCTTTATTATCCTGGAATATAGAGAGACCACAGAATTTCTTTTAGTCCCTTAAGTTTCAATATTTAAGAAAAGAGGAACATAATCACCAACCAGTCTTCTTGCTTCAATGTATCCTTCTGGTATAAATCACTGACTGGCACATAAAAAGGTATGTTGGTATATTGTCTTTGACTAGGTTAAGAAGAACCTAAGTGGATAATAAAACTAAATGGTTCACTCTGAACCAAGACAATGTAACCAAGTATAATGTAAGCAGTTGCAGTTACATTTTTTCCCCCTGTTCTTAGCTGTAGGACACCACAAGTCTGCTTTTAATCTCCACAGTTTTTTGCCTATTCTGAATATTTTATATTTGTAAAGTGAATCATACAATATGTGGCCTTTATGTCTGACTTTTTTCACTCAGCGTGTTTTCAATACTCATTGATGTGCGGCATGCATCAGTAGTTCACTCCTTTCAGAGTTGAGTAACATTTCATAGTATGGATATACCACATTATGTTCTTCCATTCTTTGCTGATAGACAACTGGGTAGTTTCTACCATGAATAGTGGTATTACAAACGTTCACTTGGAGCTGTTTTTCTTGACACCTGTTTTCAATATTTTTGGGTGCAAAATTATAACTGGAATTGCTAGGTCGTGGTAACTGTTTAACATTCTGAGGAAACTGTCTGGCTTTAATTTTTGTAGACACAGCACCTTGTTAGACATCTCTCTTCCTCTCTCTCTCTGTCTCTCTGTGTGTCTGCCTGTCTGTCTGTCTGTCTGTCTCTCTGTGCAGTAATTAAACTGGAAGAGTCACCTAGTATTACTAAGAACTGTATCACTGAATTAATTTTAGTTGTGGACTTGATAGGTGAGTTATGCACAATAAGCTTTTACCATCCAAATGTAGTCTCTTAATAGAAATGACATGAGAAATACTTTACCATTATAACATTCCTCATGTGTATCTGCAAAGATGGTGCCATAGCAGAATCATGACTACACTAAGAAGAATCAAGCCTCAGAAAGGCAAGTAACTTGCTTAAGTTAAAAGAGCTAGTAAACATTGAAAATAAGATTCCAACTTAAATCTGTCTTACTCTAAATCCTGTAAGAGACATGAGAGAATAGTAAGGGAACAAAAAGAGTGGGAAAAGTAACTATATAGTCAAAAATACTTGGGCCATTTACTAGCTATAAAATCTGCCTAAGATTGGGCCCTACCTCATCACTAAAATCAAAATAATAATCTTCTAAGGTTGTGGTAGCATTATATGTGATACATGCAAAATAGCACAAGGTCTATTATACAGCACACAGCACACAGTAAGTGAGTGATAAATACCAATCATTATGCTTCACCATGGAGGCAAGGAATAAAATGGCAATTCAAATTGGTGCACAAATATGTTAACACAGTAAGAACACAGGAGACTCCTAGTCATCTGACATGTGGGAATGAGCATTCTGCTGTGGCTAACAAAGACAACTTTCTCAACAACTTTTAGGGTGGTGTATTAAGCTGATGCAATTCATAAGTAGAGCTTTATGGGGCCGGGGATTTAGCTCAATGGCCTAAGCGCTTGCCTGGCCTATTTGAGGTTGTGCGTTTGATCCCCAGTACCAAAAAAAAAAAAAAAAGTAGAGATCTATGAAAAGAAGAAAATAAAGAGACTGATGGAGAAACACAAAAGTACACCTATTAATGAGGAAATGATAGTACTAAACTGGAAGAAAAAGAGTAAACATCCAAAGAAAGGTGATATATATCTATTTTATTATGTTTATTATATATTATATATTTTATATATGTATGTAAATAATATATACGATATATACTCATACATATATACGATATATCATATATATATGTGTGTGTATGTCCATCCTTTTTATAGCGGGCATGACTAATGTGACAAAGTAAATGCTTCCTGAGAAAAACTTTACCTGAGAAATCTTGAAAGTCAAATAAAAATAGTCACTGATCATACATTTCTCTTGTGAATGTAGTTTATGAGGCAATTTTGTGCCTCTAAGAAAGTGACTAATTTAATAAAAATTTGAGTCTGTTTTAAAAATATTAATTGCAGCTACTACAGGCCCACACAATGTCAAGAATAGGGGACTTAATCCTGAGATAGACAAAAGTAAAAGAGCCAGTTTTGTATTGTGTACCACTAGGAAGAGTCAATCTACCAGGAGTACCCTAGCATATGCATATGACAAGACTGTAAGGCCCTGATCAGGTTTTTATCCAGGGTATTTTGCAGAGATGTTTAGACGACTGGTAACTCTGAGAAATTAGGTAACATGTCTCTTCAGACAAAGAGCAGGACTACTTACTGCTCACAGTAAAAGTGATGAATTACCCAAATTAATTTTTCTGAGCTGTAAAAAAATCCATTGTATGCCCCTCTGTGCAGTCTCTGTGGGATCTGGAGTAAAGAAAACTGAAGAACATATACTAATATTCATGTTGTCTGTTATGCTGAGATTGAGTCCTTTGAGTATGCCAGTATTCAGAACAATATAGGCTAGTTTACTAGTATTTTAGAAAGGTAAAATACAATCGTAGATCTAACAGTAAAGACAAAGTGTTCCTGCAATTGCAGATTTCTCCAGAAAGTACATGTAAAAAGCAAATTGAAGCCGGGCGTGCTGGTGCACGCCTTTAATCCCAGCACTTTGGAGGCTGAGGTAGGAAGAGCGTTATGAGTTCGAGGCCGGCTTGGGCTACAACGCGAGCACAAGACTGGCCTGAGCTACACAGTGCGACCCTGCCTCAAAAAAAACTAGGGCCAGGAGCTTGGCTCAGTGACTTAAGCGCCTGTCTGATAGGTGTGAGGTTGTGAGTTCAATCCCCGGTGCTGCAAAAAAAAAAAAAAAAAAAAAAAAAAAAGCAAACTGAACAAATCCTTTCATCAATCCTTCAATGGCACATGCTACAGGGGCATATTTATTGATAGTTATAATAATATTTAATGATGGTTACTTCCTAAATCTTGAAGTTTAATTTATTCTTTCACTACCAAGATATTGAAATCTAGTCTCTTCCTAAAGCTAGAATGCTTTTGTATATGAAAGAAAACATTTTTGAATGAACTTTTTAAAAAGTCTACTTGCAAATCATTTCAATATCTAAAAGCAGGATTTATAAAATAAGATGCTTTTAAGTTCTTTATGAATGACTAATCTCAGGGAGTGTCTCACCTGCTCCAACTGGGTGGCAAATGCTATGGTCACTGACAAAATGAAGGAGTCAGTACAATACTCTGCCGGCCCAATCTGATGATAGCCTCCTTCCTCGTTCAGCACTGCTACAATGTCCTTTGGGTCAAGTCCAGGCAGGCTGGCAGGTACTTCATGCAGAAAAACACAATTAAAATATAGTTTGCATACACTACTACAAGATTTTAAAAACTCATTGTATTTTTAAATTTGCTTGGCAATACTTGTGGATACAGTTAGGTTTCTTTTAATTTCTTACTCTCCAAAGAAACTTTCTTTAACCTTATTCTATCTGTATGTAAGAACTAGAATATAACATTTCTTAAATTTCAATTTAACAAAACATATAGAAAAGGCATCTAACGTAAGTTTCCTAGTGAATCTAAACTAGGAGGTGAAAAATAAATAGATTCAGCTAACAAGAAAAAAATGACTGACCAGAGAACAGGGGAATGAAAATGTGTTCTAGACAGAGGAAAAATATATACAAACACACAACAGTATGAGAAAACACACAGCTGGAAAAGCCAAATAGGTGTGGTCTGCTGGATCAGAGTGAAGACTGACCTACAGAGAGAAATACAGCTGGAGAGATAAGCAGAGGTTATATCAAGAAGGGCTGCCTGAATGCTGCATTCAAACATTTGGACAGATTTTTAAGACTAAGGGAAAAATCAAGAAACAATTTTGAGAATTCACTAATCAAATAAGTTTCAGTATGAAAAGGACGAGAAAGGAACAAGTATTTTCAAACTACTTAAAATATACACACCCTAAAATAATAGATACTATCCAGGGTTGAGGAAAATGCAGAAGCAGGCACTCTCAAAAAGTATATACTAGTACCACTTATTGAAGGTTAATACATCAATGTTTATCAAAGTTCTGTCTATTCATATCATACAAACATGTTATTCTTCTAGAAGTTAATCCTAAAGAGATATTCTTACCACAGTATTGGCTAAAATAATATGTTAAGTGCACAAATATTAAGTCACCTAGATCAATTCACCAGTCCCAGTTGTCTTTAGTTATATTAGAAAACTGTATGTTCTCCTCTACCATTCATGTTTTCTTCTGCAAAGCTTTTATGTGGTTTTCAAGAAGACCAAATTAAACAATGTAAGTAAAACACTCAGCGCAGTATCTAACACATTAATTACTATAATAAAGGAGAGCCATTATATAAGGACAACAGAGCCTAGAAATTAAAATAAAAACTCGGAGAGGTTTCTCACTGTTGGGGAGAGTTATAAATATACAAGAGAAAACTAGCAATAAATCTTGTGCAGGAATGGAACTGAAAGTGTCACTGTGAGTTCATGCTGTTTCAAATCACATGGAAAATAAATGCATATGGAAAGGTACATATGTGTCATGTTTAGGTAGGTCTTCTCCAAAATTCAGGAGTTGAAACATGTGGTCAATGTGATGGTTCTAAGAGGTGAGGCTTTTAATAACAGGTGATGAGGTCAGGAGGGCACCTCCATTATGGATGGGATGAGATGCCCTCACAAAAGAGCTCAACAGAGTGAAATCCTCTCTTTCCTCTTGGCCTTCCAACTCACAAAACAGCAGGGCTTGATCCCAGACTTTCCAGCCTACAGGACTGTAAGAAATAAATTTCTGATCTTTAAAAATTACTCAGTTAGTGGTATGCTGTTAGAGCAGCAAAAAATGGGCTAACACAATATGTATATACAAGTGGATGGATGGACAAACAGATGGATAGTCAGATAGATGGCTGGATGGCTGGATGGACAGCTAAATCCAAGACTGAGACTGAGAAAGATGAGTCTAGAATATCTTCTCATGTCGGAAAATATGAAGCTCAAAGAATTGCACAGATAGCGAAAAGGAAACAGAAGTTATCTTGAAAGGGCTGTCCAAACCTGGGAAAAATACAAATTGATATTTTAAGGTTGTAAAATATGAAATAAAACTATGACTTTATT
Organism: Dasyprocta punctata; assembly: GCA_004363535.1. Taxonomy (NCBI): domain Eukaryota; kingdom Metazoa; phylum Chordata; class Mammalia; order Rodentia; family Dasyproctidae; genus Dasyprocta; species Dasyprocta punctata. The sequence continues at coordinate 64,852 of RJWM01000935.1, forward strand.
CTGTTATAAATTAATGAATAAATTGGAGGCCTATGAGGAATGAAATATTTTTCATCATTTCACAATTCTGTTCCACAAAAAATTAATTATAAAGGGAAAAAGAGCAACTTTACAGCTGAGGACACCGATACCACATCAAGCATGTAATTAAAGCAAGCATCATCCGTAATGGGCAAATCAAACTTATGCTACCTCGTAGGATTAATAAGAACATGGTGTTACTTCTGGATATTCTCACCAAAGTTTTGCAGCCTAAATCTCAGCTCAGACAAACCTAGGTGAAGAGGCGTTCTAGAAATTAACTGGCCCATGATCTTCACAGTTTTAAAGTCATGAATGCTCATGAATCTATTACATGGTAATTAAATGCAACACCTGATTCTAAATTAAGCCCTTACCTTGTAAAGGACATTACTGAGAGAGTAGAAAAACAGAAACTTTCTCAGACAAACATAAACTGAGGGGCTTTGCTGCTAGGAGACCCCTTTGCAAGAAATGTTGAAAACAAAGTGCTGAGACAAGGAAAATGATACACATCAGCAACATGGATCTAAATACAGAAAAGATAAGCATCAAAGAATAAGTGAAGATAAAATAAAAATTTTTAACACTTATTTATTTTTGGTGATACTTGGGATTAAACCCAGAGCCTTCACACTGAGCTACATCGCTATCCCTTTTTATTTTGAAAATTGCTTAACTGGCTCAAACTCGTAATCCTCCTGCCTCTGCCTCCCTCTTGCCAAGGATTACAGGCCAGCATACTTGAACCTGGCTTTAAATTCTTCACTGATTGCATGGATTATTCAAAATAATAGTAATAGCAATAATTATTCATTGTGTGTGGGTATGTGTGAGTGTGCGCGCATGTGCATGTGCTTGTAAAAGCTAAATGATACAAGGGATAGTAGAGGATTCATATATTTTGTTATTACAAGGTACTTGAGAAACCAGTGCCATGCACAGGCTGCTGCCAGACTGGGGACAGTCAGACCCAAGCCTCTCTCCGAGAGTCAGCACCATTCGTGGACTGAGGAGGGAAAGAACCAGGCCTCACCAGGAAGCAATCCTGGCCAGGAAACCATATCATTTTCATTATTTTGTTGGGTTGGGTTTTATTCTCTTTTGTTGTGTTTGATTATGTTAAATATGACGGCATGAGCAGCTATCTGAAAGATAACAAGACATATTATGGTAGCCATTTTGGATTTACTATTGGCTTGTTTTGAAGTCCTTTATTGCATTCATTGTTTTGTTTTTATTGTTTCTATTCTATTCTGTTCTGTTCGATTTTTACTCTGTTCGAAGCTATCTGCAGCTACTTGAAGACAACGAAAGGAATTATGGTAACTCGTTGGTTTTGTAAGGTTTTGAAGTCTAAAATCACTTATACTGGTTTATTTTGATTGGTTTTATACTGTTTTATTTTCCCTGGTTTTATCCTTTTTAAAATAAAAAATAAATAAAAAATAAAAGGTACCCGAGTTATTCATGAGGTAGCATATAATATTTAAAAGTAGAGCCAGGTGTGGTGGCACATGCCTTTAATCCCAGCACTCGGGAGGCTGAGGTACATGGAGCGTTGTGAGTTCGAGGCCGACTTGGGCCACACTGTGAGCAAGGCCAGTCCGAGCTACGTAGTGTGACCCTGACTCAAAAAAAAAAAAAAAAAAAAAAAAAAAATAGGGCTGGGAGTTTGGCTCAGTCGCTTAAGCACCTGCCTGGCAGGCGCAAGCTAGTGAGTTTGATCCCTGGTACCAACAACAACAACAACAACAAAAAAAACTGAAAGTAGACTTGAATTAGTTATAAATCTAAGGGCAACAATTTTAAAAAGTAACAAAAAAAGTGTAGCTAATATGCTAAGAAGAGAACATGAAATTATAAAAAATCAAAACCAAAACAGGCAGAAAAAGAGTGGAAACAAAATGGGAACAAGTAAATCACACAACAAATATGGTCAATCTTAATCCCAACTATACCAATAATTTCTCTGAACATCAATGGTCTACATGCACCATCTAAAAACAGAAATTGTCAAAGGAGATCCAAAATAATACCCAATTATATGTTGTCTATAAGAAACTCACTTTAAATATAAAGACCAACACACATTAAAAGTAAAGGGATGGAGAAAGATAAGCCATGTAGCACAAAAAAGAAGCATGGGTGGAGTACCTACATTAATTTCAGATAGAGGATACTTCAGACTAGGGGAAAGTTCTCAGGGAGAAAAAAGGACTATGACAAAAAGGTCAATTTTCCAAGATGACATAAATTAACATGTATTCACCAGCAATACAGCATCAGAAAACATGAGGCAAAAACTGGTAAAAAAATAAAAAAATTGCAAAGAAAAGCAGTTGAGTCCACTACAATAGCTCAAATCTTCCAACACTCACCAGTAGAAAGATCTAAAAGGTACAACAAAACAGTAAAGACACGAACTCGAGACCACCATCAATTACCTGGACAGACAACTTCATCCACCAACAGCAGCATACATATTGTAGCGGACTGAAAACTGATGGTCAACTTAAACACCAGCTGAACTGAATCAGCGTGGTGCTGAGTATAGATGGTTTACCTCAGAAATGCTGCCAGTATCATAAGAGAAGTGGAGAGGAAGAGGAGCATTATGGGTCCTCCTAAGTGAGTATTATTGTTTGGAGGTGTTGGTTCTCCTAGAGGAGTCTGTCATGCTGACTCCCCTGATACGAACTCAGCTGTTATCACTGGAGGAGCTCAGGACCTAGTTGCTGAGGATGGCTGCGGGTCACTTTGGGGGAGCTCTTGTCCTTACTTGGAACATCGCTTCCTGGCTTCAGAGGGAAAGATCGTATGCTGCTCAATCTCCCGAGAAGCTTGTCACACTGGCTTCCTAATATGGACTCATCTAATATCATCAGAGGAACTCTCGACCTCATTGTTGCTGATGATACCTGTGATACTTTTCAGGGGAGCCCTGGTCCTTATTTTGAGCGTCGCTTCTTGGCCCCAGTGCAGAACCCTCAACCTACTAGCACAGATCCTTCACCTCACTGGCACAGACTGTCTACTTCCACCACTGACCTTTGAGTCTTCCCAGTGCAAATCCGTGAAACAGACCTACATGAGTCATCTAGGTCTCCAGCTGGACTTGTGGGGAGCATTGTCATGGGCTCCAGGCTTTCAGTGGGACTCATGCAGGACACTGCGGGTGGGATCCAGACCTTCGGCTGGATTCTCTAGGTCTTTAAGGACAAATTTCCTGTACTTCTTGTATTTGACTCTTGAGGTGACCATTATAAATACTATTATAAATTATGAGTGCTGTATTGTCTTGTTCTCCTTGTAAACCCTGACTATGACACACACTGTTCTGAGGCTCACGTGGAACATTCACCAAGACAGACCATGTGCTGGGCAATAAAACACCTTAAAATATTTGAAAAGGAATCGTAAACTACCTGCTCTCAGACCAGAGTAGAATTAAACTCAAAATCAGTCACAAAAAGGTGAAAAATCTCAAAATAATCAGCGACTAAACAACATACTTCTATTTAACATGAGTCAGAGAAATCTTCAGAGTATCTTTAACTAGGTAAATGTAGTGGTGCACTCTGAGAGGCTGAGTCAGGAGATCACAAATTCAAGTCCAACACATGCAACTTAGCAATGTAGTTAGAACCTGTCATTAAACCAAACCAAACCCAACCTCAAATGAGAATACAGGCTGGTGGTGGGGATCACTAAACAGCTGTCTATCTGCCAGAAAGGACAGGAATAGTGACACCTTTGTGGGAACTGCAGTTCCAGCTTATCCTTTTAAAAGATACCAAATAAAAACTTAAGATGCAAAAAAACCCAAAAAAACAACAACAACAACAACAAAAAAAACCCCTGAGAATCCAACTTAGCGGCATTTGTGTGAGGCAATGAAAACTACTTGGAGATAAGTTTATTGCTTTGAATGCATATGTTAAATGAAATCTAAATTCGATTGTCTAAGCATCCACTTAGAAATACTTTTTAAAAAAATGAAGACAAAAGAAGCCCAAAGAATACAGAAGAAAATAATAAAATTTAGAGCAGATCAATGAAACTAAAGACAGGAAATCAATTGAGGGAAAAAAGAAAATCAACAAAACCAGCAGCTGTTTCTGTGAAAAGATAGTCAATTAGCCTCTAACAAGAAGAAAAGTGAGAGGACACATTTGCTAAAATCAGAAATGAAAGACAGGATACCTATCAATCCTGTGAACATAAAAGGAAAAATAAAGGAGTACTGTGAACAAGCCTATACCCACAAACTTAATAGCCTAGATAAAAAGGACCAAAATCCACCTAAGAAGAAACAACTGAGTAGGTGTATATCTGTAAGAGAAATTGAAATAATAATTAATAATCTTCCAAAATAGAAAGCAGATCTAGATGTTTGCCGGTGAATTTTATGAAAAATTCAAGGAAGAAATTGTATCAATTCTCTACAATCTTTTTCAGGAGACTATTTCTTAATTTATTTATCATCAGCATTATCTGAATACCAAGATCAGGCATTATTACAAAAAAGAAAATGCAAAAGAAAAAAATGCCAACATCACATGAGCATACACGCAAAAAACCTTCTTCAACAAAATACTAGCATATCAAATCCAACAATACACAAAAAGAAGTTAAACTATATACCCTGACCAACTGGAATTTATCGTGGGTATGCAAAATGTGTTCAGCATTTAACATGCAAAAATCAGTTAATGTAATGACAATATCAACAGTATAGAGAAGAAAAATCACATGGTTATATCATTAGATGCAGAAAACACATTTGATAAAATCCAACACTCATTTGTGATCATTAAAAACAAAACAAAGACTTCTCATTAAACGAGGATTAGAGAAAAACTTTCTCAACTTGATAAAGAATACCTAAAGAAACTTTACAGGTAATATTATACTTAATGGGCAGAAGATCAAAACAGTGTTCCTATTAAGATCAGATATGAGATGTCCCTTTTTATTGCTCCTTCTCAAAATCATACTTGCAGTCCTTGGTAATGCAGTAAGACAAGAAAAGGTATACATAGTTGGAAGAAAGAAATACTCTGTTATCTTTTTTAACAGGTGATATGATTATGTAGAAAATTTATGTTGAAAGACTTGCAGAAAATAAGTCTTGTAGTTAATAATGATCACAGCAAGGTGGCAGGATACGAAGTTAACATATAAAAGTCAGGAGAACTTTCCAATACACCGTGATACACAGAATTTTAAATAAAAACATTATAATTGACATTACCAACCCTCTAAAATGTAAAACTGAGCTATGAATCTAACAAAATATATACAAGATCTGAGGAATCCCAGTAAAATTCTAATAGAAGAAAATTCTAACAAAAGAAATAAAAAATTTTAAAAGTGGAGACAGTATATTTTCATGAATAGGAAGAGTCAATGTTACCAAGATGCCAATTCTTCCCAAGTTGACCTACAGATTTAATATAATCCTAACCAAATTCTAGAAAATTATTTTTGCAGATACTGCAAAAATGATTCCAAAATTTGTATATAAAGGCAAATGACCCAGAATGGCTCAATTCAACACTAAAGACCAGATTCAAAGGACTAATACTACCTGACTTCAAGACTTATTACAAAGTTATAGCAATTAAGTACAGTCAGGTGATGTTTCACAAAGGAGCAAAAGCATTCAATGAGGAAAAATAGTGTTTCTAATAAATGTTGCTATAACAACTTGGTGCCCACATGCAAAAGAGAAAGAAGGAAAAGAATCTAGACACATCCCACAACCTTCAAAAAATTAACTCAAAACAGATCATAGACCTAAATGTTAAATGCAAAACCAAAAAATTCCTGGAAGATACCATAAGAGAACACACCAACAAAGGCACAACCCAGAAGGATATAACTGATAAAAAGATAACTTTAAATTTCAATAATATTTAAAAGTTCTGTAAAAGCCAAATTCATGAGACAAACAAGCTACAAATTGGGAAAACATATCTGAAAAAATTACACTTGATAAGATTGTTTTCCAAACTTACAAAGAACCCACAGCAATAAGAAAACAAATTTGCTTTAAAAAATGAGCCAAAGACCCAAACAGACACCTCATCGAAAATATGCTCAATGTGATATGTCACTGAGGGATTTCAAAATTAGAAGAACAATGAAATACCACTACACACCTACTAGAATGGCCAAAACCCAACACACTGACAACATCAAATGTGGTGAGACCACGCACACTAAGCACTAAGCAACTGGAATCCTCATTTACTGCCAATGGTAATGTAAAACCATATAGCCAAGTTGTAAGATGGTTTGGAGTCTTCTTATAAAACTAAACATACTCTAACCACAAAATCTAGCAACCACACTCCTTGGTTTCACCCTAACTGAAAACTTAGGTCCACACAAAAACTTGCACACAGATGTTCATAGCAACTTTATTCGTAATGTCAAAAATTAAAAGCAACCAAGATTTTCTTCAGTAGCTGAAAGGGTAAACAAATTGTGGTACATCCAGACAATGAAATATTACTCAGCACTAAAAAGGAATGAGCTATTGAGCCATGCACAGACATGGAAGAACCTTAAGTGCATCAAGTGAAAGTCATCTGAAAAGGTATACACTGCGTAAGTGCAATTGGGTGACATTCTAGAGGAGGCAAACTATGCAGACAGAAAAAAAGATCAGTAGTTGACCTGGTTCGTTTTCCACTGCTATAACTGAATATGCGTGACTAGGTAATTTATGAAGAATATAAATTTTCTTTAGTTACAGTGGCCAGAGTTAAAGGTTGAGGGGCCTTACTTGGCAAGGGCCCTCCTAATGACGGGCACTCCACACCCCAAGGTGGTCGAGGTATCACTTCACAAGGGCAATCATGACAGCCCACTGGCTTTGATCATAAACACTCTCTCACGACAATCAACTGCCTCTTTCGACAATCCACTAATTCACGAATGGATAAACAGATTTGCCCATTCATGAAGGCAGAGCCCCCATGACCCAATCACCTCCCAAAGATCTCACCTCCACAAACCATTAGTACATAACCTTGAGGATTAAGATTCCAACACATTGATGCTGGAGCACAAGCCCTACCATCAGATGCTTGGGCAGTAAAGCACAGAGGAGGCAGTGAAACTATTCTGTATGACACTACAGTGACAGACAGGTATCATTATACATTTATCAGAATCCACAGAATGTACAAGAGTGAACTCCAATGTAAGCGATGGGCTTTGGTGATAATGACATATCAATGCAGGTTCATCGACTGCATCGACACTACTCTGACCCTGAGATCTGACAGTGGATGATACCTGTGCAGGGACAGGAGGCAGAAGGGAAGTCTCTGTACTCTTCAAGAAGTACAAAAAAAAAAAAAAACTGAAGAGAAAGAAACCAATAGGAAAGTTTCACTAAACTACAAAAAAAAGAATAGCATATCTTTTTAAAGGCATTCCCATAATCACTATAGAAGTAAATTTACTTAAGCAGCAATTTTTCAAAATAGAAAATTTTCTTTGTTCTATTATATATCAAATGAGATTTTCCTACTTCTAATATTTGTAAATGAGAGCTAGGAGCAACAAGTACTGCCTGTGTAACGATGTCACAATACTTGTCCGAGACATGACAGTAAAATCAGTTTACACTCCTGCATCCATCTCCTCCTCTTCCTGAGGTCCTCGTCCATAGTTAACTCCTCAGAAACCGTCTTTAGAGATGATGGACAAACCTTTTCCATCTCGAGGCGGAGCTCCTTTTGCTTTAAAACTATCCACTGGTACCTTTGTATCTGTTTCCAAAGTGATGCTTATCTGTATCTCAGATTTGAACTTGGTGTATTTGTTACTCAGCAACGGGTACCACTTTGGTGCCTAGAGAATAACAACAATGCAACACCTTAATAGTAGGCAAAAAAAGTACTGCAAATGTTCAAGATTCTAAATATATTCCCTGTAGATTTTCAGCACTTTTCTTCTTTATTTAACCCACATTTTCTACAAAAGAAGTTAACCCTGCTTAGGAAGCCAGCAACTGGCTTTCCCTTGGCAGAAACTTAGATTCTTGCTCCCTCCTTCTGCTTACACAGGGAAAATTCCAAGGGGAAGAAAACACAACACAAATACTTTTTTCTACCTTTATTTATTTATTTTTATCTATTTATTTGTTTTTTGTGGCACCAGGGATCAAACTCACAACCTTGCGCCTGCCAGGCAGGCACTTAAGCCACTGAGCCAAACTCCCAGCCCTAGTTTTTTGAGCCAGGGTCACACTATGTAGTTCAGGCCGGCCATGTGCCCATGTTGTAGCCCAAGCCGGCCTCGAACTCACAATGCTCTAGCTAGCTCGGCCTCCTGAGTGCTGGGATTAAAGGCGTGTGCCACCACGCCCGGCTTTTTTTCTACCTTTAGCTGTGTATCTCCAATCTAATTTCAAGTCTTTAAACTATCAATTTTCTGTTTTCCTAACTCATGCTGTTTTATTCTTTAACTTTTCTTTGTCACCTTTCTCTTTTGTTTTGTCCAAATCAAATAAAGAAAAGAAAATCTCACTATATACTCATGCTGTTTTAGACTTCAACTTTTCTTTTTGTCACCTTTCTGTTTTGTTCTCTCCATATGAAATAAAGAAAAGAAAATCTCACTATTAAAAAACATACAGTGTACCAAAGGCCCAGTATTAGAATTTTGGTTTATGAATTACATACTTGACTGATACTAAAACAAAGGCCTTCTCAATGAATGAAGCATCCTAAATTAGCCAAGTATTCCCTTTAGAGTAACCTCAGAAATTCTAGTACCCAGGTAAGCCTGAAAACAATCTCAGGAAATATATGTGGCTGACACAGGAATCACTGGTCACTAGGGAACCATTCAACACTTACAAACAATACTCTGACTTTGACCATTGCTATACAAAGTACAGTACCTAATGCTTATATTAATCAAAACCAGAAATTGTTGTTTCATATTCAAGTTATATTTGATAAGTAAAATAGGATTACAAGGCTATGAGTGTTTCTTAAAAACTCTACAACCTAATCTTTTGAAAATTCAAAATGAATAATATAATGTACTGTTGTATTCTGGTGAGAGGTATTTTCTAATTTTAAACATAAACCTAGTTAGGCATGATGGTATTTGCCTGTAATCCCAGCAGCTGGGAGGCTGAGGCAGGAGGATTACCATTAGTTTAAGGTCAGCCTGAACTACATAGTGAGATGCTGTCATAAATAAACAAATAAACAAACCTGAAAAACAGATTTTTAACTACTTACAGATTTTATATTTTTCTCTTACATAATTCAGAAAAATAAATCTAGATTTTTCCATTTCTAGAGAATGAATTTATTTTAAACTTCAAATATTCTTCTAGCCAATTTCAAATTTATTTGCAGGCAAACAAAGAAAAGGAAAACAACATTTTGGTTTTCCAAAAATAAATGTAATTTTGAATCATTCTCCTGAACTTTGATCACAAAGATGATGACAGACTGTCCTAGATGACTACAGAGAGGAATGAGGAACGTCAAGAGCATGCACGGTACAGTCTTTTCCCTAGACTTGCTCCTCCTCAGCAGCTGCAGAAGGGCCCTCCAGACACTTGCACACTGCAGGAGATGTGCTGGGGATGGGAAATGTCAGGGGCTCAGTCAGAGATTAGGGTGAGATAAAAGAAGGAAAATCTTTTCCAGGGTCAGGTCTAAGAGCAGAGAGGCCATGAAAACCTCCAGATGGGGGAAAGGACAAGTCGTCTTTTAAAGTATTCAAGGGCTGGAGATATAGCTCAGTGGCACAGCACCTGCCTGGCAAGCCCAAAGTCCTGAGTTCAACTGCAGGTACAAAATAAAATAAAATAACCCAAAAACTTAGCTCCTTTTAAATGATTCCAATTTTGGGCCAATTTATTTGCAAATATCATTGTACTTGGCAAAAAAATTGTTAATTATAGATAAACTGGATTTCTATGAAGAAAAACAAGATTCAGATCAAGAATGGAGCGGGGAAAAAGAATGAAGGAATTTAAAATAAAGAAAAGGATTTGTTTTAACAGAGTATTGAACCCAGGGCCTTCACACTGAACTACACCCTTATTCCTTTTTGAGACAGGGTCTCACTAAGCTGGAAAGACTGGGCTCAAACTTATAATCTTTTGGTTTCAGTCTTCCAGAGTCCTGAGATTACACACATGAGCCACCACACCTACTTTTTCAATTTTTACTTTTTGTTTTTAAGAAAAAATTCTGTAACCAAGCAAAGACACTAAGAAAAATTGAAAGCTTTCTAAAGTCAATCACATATGAAAAGGTTGGATAATACTTAGACCTAAGGAGCATGTTCAATAATAAAAAGCACTAACACAGGAATCAGGACCCTGAGTTCCTTTCCTTGTGGAATGGAGGTATTAAATATTAAATAATACTTAATGTAATACTAAATGTATCTCAGTAAGTTCACTTATTCTAACTTAGAGCAAGTTACCTGACCTCTCAGGACTTGGGTTCTTTGTCTATAATACAGGAAAAATAACACCAATGTTATAGGGCTATTCTGATATTTAAATGAGTTATGGCTTCAAAGTACTACGAAAGTTTCCTGGCACATTAAAAAACACTCAATAATATGGTTATTATGAGAAAGGATTATGTACTTAGAGCAACCTGAAAGAGATGAGACTAAAGAATATACTAATGTAAACTGAAAACTTAATTGAAACACAGTATTTTATAAGTAGTACCCCTTCCTCTGACAGAATCTGCAAGGATGAAGAGGAGGAAAACCAAGCTCAGAGGTTATTACACTAGCCAAAGAAAGAAACGACAGAGCTCAGGTCAGGTCGAAGCAGTGAACATGCAAAACAGTCAATCAGAGGGAAAAACAAACTGCAATGGGTGACCACGAAGGAAGGAATGAGAAAGTGTCAAGGATCCTATAGTTGTGACTCATACAAAACTGGAAGGAGAGTGGTGACTATTCACGGAAGGAAGGAGCCCTGCAAGACCAGCTCTGGAAGAAAAGCTCAGGAGTTGAAAACATTAAGCTTAGAGCAATAGCTACTTCGATACACACGTGGGCTCAAAGGTAAATTTCTCTGGGAAAGACAGTTCAAAGGAGTGACTAAAAGGCTAGACTTTTCTAAAGCAAAGTCATAAACTAAAATATAAGAAGTGCCATACTACATCACACTATATTAGAACCCATGACCTGTATCATTATGTAAGAAGTGTCCTACTACATCAGAACCACAACCTATGTCAGGCCCAGTATTTCATGTTCCTACCTTTGTCTAGAATCTATTAAAAGCAGTGCTCATTAACAAAACATCAAAAGGGCAATACCTGCTTTGTTTCTTGGGCACTTCTCAAGTCCAAAACAATATATCCTACAGTTTCCTTGGCTGAAGATACAGGATCCAAGGCAAAACACTGGAGTTTGATAGGAGTACGTTGTAATCTGTAAAGCAACAATTTATACAATAAATCAATTTTTTCCTTACATTGAACTGATTTTCTATTATCCTTGATGAAATTGCTCATTATTACCTCAATAATTATAGTTTTGTTGGGTCAACTAATTAAAAGTTTCTAAAAAAAAAATTTAGCAATATGATTATATCTACTTATCGATACACTAATATACAAAACATGCCAAAATTTTAGTCTTTCATGTAAGAAGTTATCCAGGGCAGTGTTTCTTAAACTTTTATAAGCACAGAGCCATCTGAAAGCCAAGAATTACCGTAAGTCTTTGTGATTGAAAATTATCTTTCTTAAATTGTACAGTTACATTAAAATATATATATATATACACAAATATGCTTATAGCTTTTTGAAGTCATAAAAACAATAAACTGAGAATACAAACCCATAAAATCAACCATTAAAATTTAAATTACTAACTTACTATAATTCATGACAATGTTCTGTAAAATGATACTGACTGCATAATATGGGCTCTTTTTTGTTTGCAAAGTGCTGAGCTGAATAGATTTTGTCATCAGTTTTACCTAGTAGAATTATTATTAACTGCACTTAGCACAACTAATTTTTTTTTGTGTGTGTGTGGCACCGGGGATTGAACTCACAGCCTCGCGCCTGCCAGACAGGTGCTTAAGCCACTGAACCAAACTCCTGGTCCTAGTTTTTTTGAGACAGGGTCGCACTATGTAGCTCAGGCCGGCCTTGTGCTCACGTTGTAGCCTGAGCTGGCCTTGAACTCACAAAGATCCTCCTACCTCAGCCTCCCGAGTGCTAGGATTAAAGGCATGCACCACCATGCCTAGCTAGCACAACTCACTTTTAAATTCAATTTATTTGTGTTTTTTCAGCCTACAGCAATCAAAGTGTACCACTTAGCACTAACAACTGCAACACAATTACAAATGCAGGCCCTGACATCACAGGGCAACACTCCATCTGAGCAGACATTCCAGACATGACTGCGAGGATGCACAACATAGAATTTCACGTTCCTTTAAATAAATCCATGGAACCATCTAGCAGTAGAAGCAAGTAAATTTCTCCCTGCTTTCCTTCCTCTGTTAGCTTTCTATTTTTATTTGATTTAATATTGAGAAAGAGCAAGTATTGAAGTGATTTTATTTACTGGGAGCTACATTTTCAATCCTCTAATAAAAACACTGCTGTTCCTAACTTTCTAGTTATAGTTCATGAAAAATTTAGATGCTATAACTTTAAGTCCATCTTTAATCTAATATAGAATTAATTAGAAAGAATTTCATGGAATTTTTTTCATTGGATACTTTTGTATTTCCTTAGCAAGCCAAATAATCATACAATAAATACAAATAACAATCAATTCCAACCACTATTTGGAAAGTACCATCAAGGTACTTTTAGAGTATCTGTTGTGTCACATATTAGCAAAAAAAAAAAAAAAAAAAAAAGTTTAATGAAGTGGTTGAAAGGTTTTAGACTCAGACTTGAGTTAGACTGGCTGGGATCTACCCAATGAACAGACTTACAGCAAGTTACCAAGCTATTTAATCTCTCAGGACTGTTTCCTCATCTCTAACAGTAGAGAAATAATAACACTAACTTCAGTTCTGATGTTTAAATGAGTTATTGCAAAGTACAATGACTTAAAATCTCCCAGCACATTAAAAACGCTAGAAATTATGATTATAGCAATAATGTAATGAGGTAATATTTGTAAAAACCTAAAAAAGAGACCTATAAAAGTAGTTCTCTAAATTGAAAACAAGTCACCTGTGCTGATGAAGTGCTTTCCTATCAATCTCCCAGGCTAACTCGGTGGCAAATTCTGGCTGGTTAGTGTGGTCCACAGGATCAGTAGCCAGCTGTTCTCCATCAAACTTTGCTTCCACTACAAGCATATGCTTTGGACGTTTAGGGAAATGGCGACCTGAAGAAACAAGATTACAGATGAATTTCAAGTGTACAAAAAATGGAACAGGATCATCCAGCACGTGTCTTTAAAACCAATACATGTTAAGAGTTGCTGATTTACCATACATTTCATAAACTAAACGCATACTCACACATTCACTTTTATCATTCATAAAAGACAGGAATCAAATTAAAAGTGATAATTTATAAGTCAGTGTTTCTCAAGTATGAATGTGCATATGAATCCTCTGGGAATCCTGTTCAAATGTGGATTCTGGTCCAGTTGGTCTATCATAGGCCCAACACCCTGCATTTCTAAACAGATCTTAGGTTATGTCAATGCTCCTAATTTTAAATAGGAATGATCTCAATAACATCTGAAATTAAAAGGTTAAAAATGCACTTACACCAGTATATTACAAGTATTGACACAGTGATAGAATTTCAGTTGTTTGGGTTTTTTCATGTGTGCTGCTGGGGACTGAACCAAGGGTCTTTACATGGCAGTACATGCTTAGCGCTTTTGTATTTTGAGACAGTGTCTCACTATGTCTCTAAGTTGCCCTTATTTTGAGACAGGGGGTCTTGATAAATTGCACAAGCTGGCCTCAAGCTTGTGATCCTCCTGCCTCAGCTTCCCTGGCCACTGGAATTACAGGAATGGGCCACCACTCCTGATGATTAAATTAAGTAAATAAATTCCTGCTACTACTCATGCTGGCTCCAGCTACCTGGATGGAATTAAACTGGTCAGAAACACACTCATGAATGAAGATTTCAAGAACTGCTTCGGAAAGTGGCAAAAATAATGAGATGTATTTGAAGCAAGAAGGAATATTCTGACGGGGATTAAAGGCAGTATGTCTTTTACTGTAATACTGTACATAAGTGCTCACCATATATTTTGATCATACTATGTATTTGCTGTAAACCTGTCTCTTAGAATACTGATTCTAAACTTTGGCTTTCAAGCTCTTCTAGAGCCTATCCACTCAGCTTATACAATAGTGGTAAACATTTGTCTTCTTCTGCTCTGGGCATCTTACTGCCTTCTTTCGTGTTCCACCCGACATGCTCATTCCATTCCCAGGCTGGCCTGGTTGTGCCCTCACCTGGAATGACCTTCGTCTACCCTTATCCATCCAAAGCTTATGCACCATCCTAGACACTTCAATCACTATACCACCTCCCTTCAAATCTATAGGTAGTCCATAAGACATGTTTTTAGTATATCACTTCTCAACATATTTAGGATCCTGCACATTAATTTGATCTCCAAGTACACAGATCTTTATATCCTCAAAGGGAAAGGTTTATATTAATTTGTTTTCCTCATAGCATAAGGCACAGCTATAACTCTAAAAGTCTTCGTTAACCAAATTGTAAGACGATTTTAGTCCTATAATTTAAACTGTAATCTAACATTATCCCAATTCAGTATCGATCAGTCGGATCAATCTCTTATTCCAAAATTCAAAAATTACGTTTACACCATTTTCCCTTCTCATCCCCTAAGCAGTCTTCGTTAACCTGTAGAGCAGGCCTCTACAAAAATATTCATCCATGGGAGAAACAAATATCCAACCATGCCTCCAGACAGCTCTCAAGATAACTCCCTATCAGGCTACTGACAATCTGTCCCCAAGTGATCAATTCCTAGGCCCTTACTCTCCACCACAATGAATGTAAAACAACATAAGCAAAACATACCTTGATTTTCCTTAAGGGCTCTTTGCTCTTCCCTTCACCTTCCCTTCCTTTTTTCCCCTCACACAATGCAAATAAATGCCATCGACTCTGGTAAACCTTCGTTGGCCTCCCATAGAGGTGGTCACTCCCTTTTCCACACACTAATCAACTCACACATTCTGCACCCCGATGCCCTCAGCTTACAGACCAGACATCGCTATCCACCCTCACCCAGCACGGCGCCTGACATTCACGAGTCCCAGATGAACACTGCCATTTCCTCGTCACGAGGGTTAGCAACAGACAGGACATCCTCTCCGCAGTGACAGACCCCAGGACCCCTCCACCAAGACGGTCAGTGGGGGACCCCTGAAACACTGAAGCGTCAGAACACTGTATCCCAGCCAGCGGCAAAGTTCTCGCAGAGGCGCCGCGTTCTCGGGACGCCTTGCCTCCGCCCCATCGTGACAGCCACCAGCACTCGCGCTCCCTCGCCGCGCCGGCCCCGCAGACCCGGCCCGGCGGTGTCCAGGCTCGGGACAGGACAGAGGCGGCGGGCGCCCGGGTGAGGCCCTCACCTTCCAGGATGGACACGACGACTAGCAGCGGGTCGGGCTTGGAGACCATGGCGGCGGCGGCGGCGGCGGGGTCTGCAGGGAGAGGGCGTGGTGAGTCGCGGGCACCCCGGCTAGACCTGGACGAGACCCCCGCGGGACCCGCCGCCCGCCCACGGCCCCGACCCCGGCGCCGGCCCCGACAGCCCCGGCTCCGGGCTCAGGAATAAAGGGCTCAGCGTGCCGGCCCGGCCCGTCTGCCGCAGAGGCAAGCCCGCCGCCCGAAGACCTTTTGCCGCCGGTTCAGCCGCTTTTCAAACGCCCGGGCAGCCGCCCGGACGCCGCCGCGCCCCTCTTCCGCGTAGCAACCAGGCCCGCGGACCCGGCGCGGGGGGACGCTGGAGGACGAAGGGTGATAGAGAGCGGGGCCGGCGCGGATAGAAGGGCCCTCAACCCGCGGCACCTTCCGCCCTTTCACTCTCGCTCGAGGGCCCTCGACAGCGGACTCGTTCATTACTGCACAGCGCCCCCTGCTCGCCGGATGGGGAGGAGCTGGCTTGTGCGTAGCGCGGCCGCGCAGGCGCACTACCCACTGCAGGGGGCGGGCGAAGTGTACCGTATTCCCTCTTGTATGTACCCCAATTGCCTGAGAAATGCAGCGATGGGATGTTTTTATAAAAACTAGCCTTTTCCGGGCACACAGTGTAAATATTGCTGAGAAGTTAAATCACAGAAAACTGGTTCAACTATGGAGTCTGAAAGCTCTTCGTCATTCTTGCGCTGACCTTTGAAGCCGCGTCCCTCGATGATGTGAGGTGAGGTGAGGTGAGGTGAGGTGAGGTGAGGTGAGGTGAGGTGACGGCCTTTTTGGGGCTCACCCAGAATTTCCTTAACCCAGAAATCTCCAGACCACTACATCGTCCCATGGGCAGGAATCCTAAAGGGGTGCTTCTTCTCCACGACTGTCAGGGTCGTTAAGTGAGACCAAAAGTTCAGGCGTCGAAATAATGTCAACCCATATTTTCCCTTTAAGGTCTCCCAAGATTGTGTTTTAGGGCAGATTAGAAATCTTTTGAAGGTTATTTAGCTTAAAACCCGGAAAACCAGATCAGTTGGAGCGGTTACGGGTATTTTAAACATTAAATTTTGTAATAATTCTGCTTTAAAAAATAATTCACAACTAGTGACAAGAACAACAAAGCAAGTGAGTTGGGATAGCACGAGGGAGTGAACCTAAACGCACTGCTTTTTTAGGCTGTAACCTTAGAAGTTGTTGTTTTGAAAACAAATAACATAATCTCCCTGGCCCTTTTGTCACTTTCTTTTTATTATTCTCCTTTTTTCTCCTCTCTGTTCTCAAAACAAGAGGAGGAGGATGTGAAGATTGGACTACAGTACTTTGTTCCTCATTGAACACTATTCTTTCGTGAAAGATATTAAACATACTTAAAATATAAAAAATACAATCAATCTCCAAGTACTCAGAACCCAGCTTCAACACTTACCAAGACTAGTCATCTTCATCTGTTGCATTATTTTGAAGGAAATCCCTAACATCACAGTATCTCTTTTGATCTATATCTCTAAAAGAAAAAACTTTATAAAAAATCTTGAAATATTAGTATTTAACCTACTATTCTATGATACCAAAAAAATTAACAGTAATTCCTTAATACCATTAAATATATACTAGTCAAATTTCTCTGATTGCCTATGGTTTTCTTTTTCTCACTTGGTTTGTTCAAATCCGGATTAGAACAAATTGCAAAACACAATGCCTTTGGCTTTCATAACGCATTTCTTTTTATTCCTAAGTCCCCATTCTTACTTTTTACTTCCTAACATTCTTTGTTGAAGAATTGGGCCCTGTATCTGGTAGACTTTAATGTACCCTAAATTTCCTTGTTACAATACCAGTGTTGTCACTGAACATATCCTCTGTTGAGAGATCTAATAAACATGTTCATATTGACAAAACTTAGAGATTAGGAAGAAAATCAATGACAAGCAAAATAAAAAGTGCTTAGCGGTAACTATCTGTGGACCAGGGAGGCCCAAGCAATGAGATTAAATGTCTTCGTTGAAAAGAGTTAACCCAAGAGATTAGGGTTTGGACCTACTTTTGCCATTTCCATGCTGGGTTGCCTTAGACAAGTCATTTTACCTCTTTAAGCCTCAATTTCAGCTATAAAATAAACATACATGATTTCTCAGAGTTTAAATTTAGTGTCATTTATTCATTATCTTTTTATGTGATTATCATAGAGCCGAAGTAGTGGCTATAAAAGAACCAGGAGTTTGATTTAAACTATCCAGAAAGGTATGACCTGGATCATAAACCATTATTACATGCCAGAGAATAATCTCAAGTCATTAAAATTAAAAAAGGGCGAGGCAGAGATATAGTTCAGTGGCACAGCACCTACCTGGCAAGTGCAAGGTCGTGTGAGGCCCTAAGTTTGATCCCCAGCATGGAAGGTGGGAAGGGAAGAGTGGGGGCCTTTTTCACATAGTAAAATTTTGACATACTTCTGTTTATCAGAATTTCTTTCCCAAACATTATTGTTTCTAAAATCATTTTATCAACAGGAAACGAGAAGGTAGACTTTTGGAGGTAGAGAGGGGTCGGGGGAGGAAAGGGAGAGAAGGGTAACTGCATTGAAAATGATCAAGATACATTATATTCTTGTGTTTTCATGTACCAATTTTCCAAAACAAGCCTTAGTATTCTGATTACTAATATACACTAATAAGTAAATAAAATCAGAGCTGTTGAAAAGTCATCAGGTTAGTTTGCATGGTGTTTTGTTAGAGACTGTACAAATTAATGATGTGAAATTTCCTATCTAGAAATGGAATTATAGTTCCATCACCATCTATATCTGTTGTCCTAAAATCTAATTTCCTCTCATATGCTATATTAAACAGCAGTAATTTTAGTTCTAGCATAAATGATCACATTTTAGCTTAAATTCATGAGGGAAAATTTTATTATGCTTATGAAGTATGAATTATTGTTTCAAAGTAATAAGCAAACACTAATAACATATACAATATGCAAATAGATATTTAACAACATGAGATTCATTATAGAATAAACACATAAGCATGCAAATTCAAACTGACAGGTACTAAATCCACTAGTCACCCTAATAGCGAACCATATTAGATAGCTTTCTATTTCTCTTTCTACCAAAAAATTCCAAAACAAAATAAAGCATTTTAGTTTAAGTTTTTCCCTTCTTGTAGCTGTTTCCCATTTTAGAAAACATTTTACCTATTTCTCTATTTTTTCTTTCTTCTGTGGCCCATGACAGAAGAGATCATGGATTATATTCTTCTTCTGCCTTCTCCCCTATACATGCAGACTCACACATACACACATTTAATGAAATTTAAATGGAGTAATGAAATTAACGTATTTACTGAGTAACTGCTGTTTGCAAAAGCATGGTCCCAGACCCTCACGTTCAAGCCCTTAGAAAATAACCTCCATTTAAAAGAAGAAATGACAGTGAAATCTGGAAGTAGTACTCATTACTTAGTGCCAAGATGACTTGGTCCTTTCATTCCAGGATCTGATATAATTAAGTTTAGCAATTCACTTGGATGCCTTTAATCCTTTGAGGAAGGGCCACTAATATATATTATAAGAGAGAATCAGGAAGTCATAACATATAGTACTTAGATCATTATCTTTGTGAATTATATATATTATAAGAGAGAATCAGGAAGTCATAACATACAGTACTTAGATCATTGTCTTTGTGAATTGGCCAAGGAGTTTCTCTCTATAAAATAATAGGCTTCAAGTGGATTTTTTGAAGATTAAATGGCATCACTTCTGAGAGGGGTCTAAGCCATGGTGAAATCTCTGAGTGTGACCGTTGTTTTTATTGTGAGTGAGAAGAGATCACTTATTGTGATATTGTTTTGAAATTTGTTCCCTTTTCTATTTCTGCAAAGATAACCAGGTTCTTTATGTTCCCTCACCTTGGCCTATACTTTTGCTCTACTGTAATATCCCCAAATCACCCCTCTCCCCCGGCTTTTGTGGAAGTCCACAATAGAGAGCATCGGAGAGTGAAACACACCTACAGGTCAAATAGGTGCAGAACATGACACAGGCTGGGCTGAGTGGAATAGAGCGCCACAACTGTCTACAGGGGCAGCCCTTCTCTCCTCCAGCTGGTTATTGCCAGGCAGTGAAGACCAGATTTTTGAAATTTTTATAAGAAGCTAGACATAGATTCCTGTGTGAACTCATCTAACTTTTAAATGCTGGCAATGAATTTCAGTTTTTTTTTTTTTAAAAAAAAAACAATGCTGCATATGTAATTACTTCAAGCCCCAATTCACTGAAGTGATTATAATAGGTGTTTCTGAAGGAATAAGAAAAGAGAATAGTAAGAAAAAAGAGAAAAGACTGCCTAAAGCTGGGAAGAAAAGGAACAAACAAGAGTGTGGTGGGGACTCACATTTCACTCCCTGGCAGAGCTATGGGGAGGGGCCATAAGCAGGGTCTAGCCCAGTGCAATATTTATGGAAGTGAGACTGAAAGTCCCAATTTATCATTCTTGGCACAGATTTGGACACTGCTAATTTTACATGAATCAACAAAATCACTGGATTTCAAGGGACCCAGTTGACTTGGATATTAGACAGTGTTATCAGTGACCAGAAAAGCAAAACCTGGTAAGGCCTCCCCCAGTATTTGCTCTTTGTGATTATTCCAGCACCATTCCACAACATTTTGTGTACAAAGGGGCAACAATTTTGCTTTGAAAAGACTATGCCATTGGTAGGGTGACCACAAACTAGAGGCAGCGGGGTTTTTGTGTTTGGTTGGTTGGTTGGTTTTGAGAGCGTTCTTTTTAGGAGTAGAAGATGGAACTAGAATGCCAGAATGAAAGACTCACCACTGTAACACTGACACTGTGAAACACTATGTGACACTGTGGGACTTTGACTAACGTGTTGCATAATGTTTGTTGTGCATCATTTTTTTTTCCTCTCTCTCTGAAAAGCTTCCTTTTCACACACCAAAGCCAATAGTGGAGGAATAAATAGTGCTGGCGTGCTCAGCCATGGAGTGGAGAAATTCCACAGGCTTCTGGGTGATGTCTTAGTCCACAGAAGTCTGAACCCACTGAATAGTAACACAGAATCTTCTGTACTACCAAGATATATCCCAGCACAGGACTCTAATGACTGCTAGCATTAGAAATACTTTTGAGGGGTACAAAACTAAATCTTACTTCTCTGTATTATAAACACCTAAATAAGTGATGATGGACAATATGCTGTGCCTTCCTCAAATTCAAAGGAGGGTTCTAAATACAAAGCCTGAGTGCAGGGAAGAGGAAAGTCCCCCAGTGTCTTACCATTAACCCTAAGGGATTAGCAAAGGAGCTCCCCAGCTGGCACCATCTCACAGGGAGCGAAGTTACTGTTCCTTGATGATTACAGAAACCATGAAGTTGTCCTTCCTGGAGTGTGGCTTGTGCTTCTGCTGCCAACATAATAATTCGTTTTTGCACAGTGTGTACATTTCCAAGCAGGTTCTAGCAAGCATTGACAGCTTAATAGGATGTTGAAGAGAAACTCAATTTGCTGCTACCTCACTTTATATTCCTGTGTGATAAGCTGAAGAGTGGTGAGTGATAAACTTGAGACCATTTCTGGTTAGAAGATGGCCATGCTTCTCCTACTCATCTTAAACCAAATAAAAGGGAGTCAGTCTCAGAGCGCCTTTCAGAGATGGATGGACTTTCTGACCTCAGTTTGCCATGGACACTTGTGTAGGAAGAGAGAAACACAGGTGTGTGTGTGTTTCTGTGTGTGTGTGTGTTGTGTATGTGTGTGTGTGTGAGAGAGAGAGACAGACAGACAGACAGACAGACAGACAGAATCATTGATTTATTAGCAACTTGAATCCATTTTTTCTTATGCAAAATGTGCTCTATCCCTAAAGATGCAAAAAATGTATTGGCAGGTCCCTTTGACTGAGCCATCTTGGTGTCCAAGAAGACAGACTACCAGGTAAAGAATCTGCAGCAGCAAAGTGCTGAAGGGTGAAAAGTACAGGACAGAAACTGATGTGGTCTCAGGAATAGTTCAGTGAGAGTCAGAAATGACCAAGTGAGGCAGGTCTCTCAGTGTAAAATATGTGGCTTTGGGAAGCCCTTACCTAACTTCATACCAGAAATAACTCCCAAGAAGGACTCTGCTTTATTTGGGACCCTGGAGGTATCAGATATGGAAGAATCTTAAACAGAGAAAGAGCAAGAAACAAAAAAAGACTCTACAGGCATCTCCCAAGTCAAGGACATTGAGTCTTCTTCTATGTCCGCTTCTAACTCATTGAAGGAGAAGTCTTCCAAAGAGAAGAAGAAATGAAAACACTGATCCCACTCCCTCCCCAATCCAAGTCTCATTTGTGGAAACCCTGCTGGAATTAAGCAAATGCCAGATGATGTTTCAGATCGATATGAGGTAGAATTTTAAATCAGATTGAATTGGACTGAACTGGCATTTTAATAGCAGAAAATGATCAGAAACCGGTGGGATTTGACCAAGCTATCATTAAGGGATAGAAAAATGAGAAACAGTGGGACATACTTGAAAGAGGCAATTGGAGAAAAATGGAAAACTTTTCATATTTGTACCTGATAAAAGTTTAGATTGTTGAATAAGCCAGTTATATTACTGATCCTCTTTTGATTTTTCCAGCAACTCTGTAAAGACTAAAGTGAAGCCTTACTACCTTGTAACACATGAGAAAAGCTGAAACTGGATAACTTGAACAATTTAGTACCAATGAGTGTTTCTTAGTGCTTGTTACCCCAGTGACTCAAATTGAAGTTCACATATTCCTTGAGAACATGGAGCTGGGCCAGGAAAGTGGGGCAGAAGCACAGTACATCATGCTCTGTAACAGCAATGGTAATCAATGGTAGGAAATTAAAGCATGGCTTTTATTTAAGACAAATGTGTAACTACATAGATATGATAAACATTTGCATAATTTAAAAATACGAAATACAATAATTTAGGGAAAAAATTTGGACTACATTTTAGCCTTCACCCTATCTAAAGCCTATCCATGTTAATTTTCTACTCTAAAAGGGTCATTTTGTGGGCCTTTGAGAACCTTATCACTTATCTTCTTAACCCAGATTCACATGGAAAGCTGTTTGGAATAGTGAAAGGAGAAAAATATCACGTCTGAAGAGAAGTATTATTCTAATTCCACATAATATTCCTTGTGTTTTGAGAATGTTAGAAGTTGTTATCCTAATTGTATGTTGAAATCGTGATAATGTCAATGTAGTACATGAAAATCTTAGGGAGGTTCACTTGGATATTATAGTTATCACAGACATACTTGGTTGAATGTTTAACTGAGAGATTCCCTTATAATTGTTGCTTGTGATAATAAAATATTAGTTGTAGTCTGTAAACTGTTATAGATATGAATTATTTATTTTATTATGAAAACAATGAATGTTTCAAATAAGAACTGGCAAAAACCAATTGGTTAGATTCTTCAATATTGACATTACTGGATTATCCTAACATTAATCAGAAACATATAATATTTCAAAAATTGGTAAATATAAATTATAGTAAGTTATAAAATTTACTTATCTTGTTCATCAATGTATACCTAGTGCCTAGGTATAAAAGAGATGATTTTTCAAGGTGGTCAAGAAAAAGGGCGAGTACAGTATGTTAACTGTAAAAACTGTTTCTTACACAAGTATGAAGAGAAAAGGGAAAGTGAAGAAAAGAGAGGGAAGGGAAAGAGATGTAATACTAAGCTCTTGTGTTACCTCAGTGTTCCCATTGGCAGTTCTACAAGAAGCCTTGCAATTCAAAAGGATTACTTCATTAGGAAGTGAGAGGTGAACTTGAAGAAAACAAGAAGGCAGAAAAGCAAGCAAGCAGGAAGGAAAGAAGGAAG
The DNA here is from genome assembly GCA_004363535.1 of Dasyprocta punctata. Taxonomy (NCBI): domain Eukaryota; kingdom Metazoa; phylum Chordata; class Mammalia; order Rodentia; family Dasyproctidae; genus Dasyprocta; species Dasyprocta punctata. The sequence goes on from RJWM01000935.1 coordinate 88,449, forward strand.
GAAGGAGGGAAGAAGGAGAATGGAGGGGGAAGGGGAGAGGAAGAAATGAAGGGAGGAACATGGACTTAGACTTCTGCAAAACTCAAACCAATTTCCACAAATACAATGAAAAACATTTCAAGTCGAGTGTGGGCGCACACCTGTAATCCCACCACTCCGGAGGCTGAGACAGGAGGCAAGCTGTGAGTCTGAGGCCAGCCTGGGCTATGAAGTGAGTTCAAGTCCAGCTTGAACTGCATAGCGAAACTCTGTCTCAAAAAAAAAAAAAAAAGAGACCTGGGATATAGTTCAGCAGCAGAAGTGCCTGCCTGGCAAGCATGAGGTGGTTAGTTTGAACCCCAGTATCAAAAAAAAAAGGCCAAAAAAATTTAAAAAAGAAGAACACTTCATAAATGTTTTTCAGAACTGTACATTTTGTCAGTTACAATAATTTTTATTTATATAACACCTTCACTAAATAAAGATATGGCCTATTATATAAGTTTGCAAATCAATGCATCATTTATTAACACTGTTTTCTGTTCTTTCTCTTGAGGAATATGAGCATATCAAAATGATGTCTATTCTTACACAAGTTAAAAAAGTATTTTATTACTTGTTTGTTATTTTCCTGTTGAAAATTTTAAGACTGTTTAGAGACAGCACATCCTAAATCCATTTTTTTTATTTTAAATAGAAAAAAGTAAGAAATAACAGTAAAACAGTTTCAAAAGAGGCTTAAAAGACCCAATCCAAAAATGGGCATCTGGAAACTGCGTGGGTTCTAGGAAGGGAAAAGCCAGCATCTCCCAAGAATTGCCCATGCTGGGACTGGGAGAAGTCACCAAGAAATCAACTAGCCAGCCTTTCTGGTAAGTCATGCAAACTGTGTGGGTTCCAGGGAGGGGAAAGCCAGCATCCCCCAAGAATTGCCCATGCTGGGACTGGGAGAAGTCACCAAGAAATCAACTAGCCAGCCTTTCTGGTAAGTCGTGCAAACTGTGTGGGTTCCAGGGAGGGGAAAGCCAGCATCCCCCAAGAATTGACCATGCTGGGACTGGGAGAAGTCACCAAGAAATCAACTAGCCAGTCTTTCTGGTGAGCTGCACAAGCTGTGTGGGTTCTAGGGAGGGAAAAGTCAGCACCTCCCATGAGCCTACTGGTACGTGGGCTGATAATCAAATACCATGTGTCCTCCTCCAGCCCTGTAAGTAACCGACTGATTAAGAGGACAGGCTGCGTTGATAGCAACTAAGGTACATAAAGCAACTAAATGCTTATATTATTTGGTTAATTTTTCAGCCTGGGGCCAGCAGTCTGAGCATCTCTTGGGAGGATGACTGTCTTGGTTACTTTTTTCTTGTTGCTGAGACAAAATACCTGACACTCAAAATTAGGAAAGGAAAGGTTTATTTCTTACAGTTCTTGGAGGTTTCAGTGCATACTCAGCTGACTCCAAGGCAGTGTGGCATGGCGAGGCAACCATTCATGGTGGCTGCAAAACTTAAGGTGTGAACCAGTGAGAGAGCAAGCAAAGATGCCTTCTTCTCGCCTTTACACTGTATGTCGGCTCCACCCCTGGGTGGGTACAGTACTCACATTGCCAATCCCAGGGCTCAACAACAAACTAGGCACAAACACTAGACTCAGTTGTGTCCATGCCAAGATTACATGAGACTTGGCAGGGCCGCAGGACCATAACCATAACAATGACAGTATACAATATAGCAAATATGGGGGATATCCTTCTATTTTGTCTTTGAAGTCCAATATTGTTCTCACAGTTTTACTTTGTTCTGATTAATTGTTTTGCTTTATTCAATATTCTGTTTTGATGGGTTTTATTCTGCTTTGTTTTTGGTTTGATTTTGCTATACCTGATGGAATGGACAACTAGTGTGAAGATAACAAGATATATTATGGTAGCTATTGTTTTTTTCCTAGTATCCTGCTTTGAAGTTCTGTACCAATTTTGCTGCATTGTTTTGATTGACTTTGTTCTGTTTTGTTTTGTTGGATTTTACTATCTTTAAAATAAAAAAGTGGGCATCTGAGATGAATATACACTTCTCAGAGGATGAAATACAAATGGCAAATAAATATATGAAAAAATGTTCGTCATCATTTGTGATTCAAGTGATGCAACTTAAAACAACACTGAGATTCCATCTCACCCCAGAAAGAATGGCTATCGGCAAGAAATCAACCAATAACAAATGCTGGAGGGGCTGTGAGGAAAAAGGAACACTTCTCTGCTGTTGGTGGGAATGTAGACTGGTGTAACCACTATAGAAAGCAGTGTGGATATTTCTTAAAAAACCAGGATTATAGGTCCCATTTGACTCAGGTAATCCTCTTCTGGGTATCTTACCACAAGAATTAAAAACATTGTACCACAGTGATGTATGTGCACCCATATTTATAGCAGCATAATTTGTTATAGCTAAATCTTGGAAACAACCTAAATACCCATCAGCTACAGAACGGATAAAAAAGATGTGGTTTTGTTTTTAATATAATAGAATACTACCCACATTCTTTTTTAAATTAACATGTGATTGCACTGCTAGCACAAGTGCCAATGGGAAACAATTTATTAATTAAGTTCCGTGAGAGAGGAATCTTTTTGTTTTACTTTCTATTCACAGGACTTTCATTAGGTATTCAATATATTTGTTGAATATAAAAACAGTGAATTTCAGCCTGTAAATGAACTCTAAACCTAATGTGGCATGATATATTTAGCATTATCTTCTATTGTAAATTTATCAAAATAGTAAATAATTTTTGAAAGTTATTTCTTGAAAATAAAATATTATAATATTGTTTTGTTATATTTAGATAATAACTTTTTTTGTCAAATTTCCAGTCTTCAGTTTTTTGAATATAGAAATCAGAAGTTTTCAAGGACTTTCTTCTGTTTCTTAACTGATCCAACATAGAACCATTAGTCACCATAATATTGCCAAGAGTTTCTTCAAATTTCAAATACTAAAATCCACATAGCTGTCTATCTTGAAAAATTTACCTTTGAATTTACACAGAGGAATTGAAAAAATTTATCATATATCTGTTTAAAGTAGTTTTACTGGTGTCTTTCTTTAAAATTAAAGTATTTGTAACTTTGAGGAAAGCTGAGCAGACCTTTCCAGGCTTAAGTTTACTTCCATTTAAAAAGTATTCAATGATATAACAAATACCTCTCAATGGACCCAATTATAATCCCATCCAAATCTACCACTTCTAAGAGTAGAGCTTAGGGAGCACTCATTTTACACATGTAGTCAGGTTTCTTTTCTTGTCCTTTCCCTTAAAGTGTTTTTGCCTAGATCAATTATCTTTCTCCTTGCCCAACCTGGTTCTCATGAGTATGAGTCCCCAGTGTTATCATTTTGATATGAAAAGGTGGAACTTCATAGCAGTTTGTTGTATTCATTAACTTCAAATCCATTTAAATCAAGCATGCTTTAATCTGATACCAGTAATGAGACAAAATTATTCAGTACACTTTTCCTTCCCCACCTACTCCTTAAATAAACTATGACTATTTTGAAAGATAATAGTGTATCTAAATATGTTACTTATTTCAGTCAAAGTGTAACTCATTGGGCTATTTTGTTTATAAGCTCATTCACCCAAAGAAAGTTTCCAAATGTTTTAAATTTTTGAAAGTAGAATGCACAAATCAGCTCACAGTATTCATTTAGACCTTATCAGATGCTACTTTTCTATTCTAGAATCTCAAATATGAACTTGTACATGCACAAAAAAATAATAATTTAATGCATTTTCCCTTAAGAGCTTTCTCTGTTGATGTAGCTATTTCTTTTTCATGTGTCAACAAAATAGAAATCAATTTAAACCTAGATGATCAATATTCAGCTAGCTACAGTATTTTATTTTCTCTGTAACCACATGCTATTATAATGTATAAGAATCTATGAGACTACGGAATTAAATATAAGTAAATGATGTAAGATAGATGGCAAAGTGCCTATGGATCTGCAGTCTGCAAAATAAATACTGCTGAGTACTGGGAAGAAAGTGGAAACTCCAAAATAAGCATGTCTGAAGGGCAGAAAATTTTCTATTATAATGTAACACAGGTGTTCCACAATTATTTTATTTAAGTAATCTTAAATAAAAACATACACTGTCAGTGAAGTTACATGTCTTCCAGAAAATAGTCCTGTGATAAAAAAAATGGAAAATAGTCATGTGATGATCTTGCATGTTTCTTATTACCCTCCCTCTACCTCACACCCTAAAGGACCAGATTTCCTAGACATACGAGTCACAAAGCATTTTACCAAATTGGGATAGTTTCACATCTTTTTAAAAAGAACCCATCTTTATTTTTATAGTTTTATTTCTATGTTGTAGTCTTATAATTTTAATGTCATTTTAAAATTTTTAAATTTCAGTAAATTGAAAGAAAGGAATAATTTGAAAAGATACCACTTTTAAAAATGCAAGGGTTATTTTCTAGTTACACTGTAGAGTTATTGTAATCTCTTCCAGTGTAATTCTTCAACTTGATGTGATACATAAATTATTTATATAAATGTACTTTAATCACTTTATCAGTACTGATATTTTAATATCAGATCTCAAGGACATTACAGGTAAAACATAGTTTAAACACAAATCCTATTACTAAAGATTTGCTTTAAGATCATTGACATTTTGTGATCACTAAAAGGCTTCCTGTCTTATAACTTTACCATATTACTATACTGAATTTAAGGGAAACTTTTAGAATTAATATTTAAGATGCTATTTGAAGCAATTTAAATCAATAGTTATACAGACTAAAGCAACTCTCTTACCCTATTCATTGCAATCTATAAAATAGAACTCAGTTCACACAAAAACTATGGTTTGGTTTCACAAATCCTGAGATACAAGCATTTTTTAATCACTTTAAGAAAACAAAAGTAGCTAATGTGGTACTAAGGAAATCAACCAAACTTACTGTATTTTATTGACCCCGAACCACACTTCAGATGCTTTCTCTTTCTAGGAGTGGCTCGAGCCTAACTGGAGTGCTGCTATCATTTTCTTGACTGAGAGCAGAAGAAATCTCTAAAAAAAAATAAGTAAATAAAACATTCCCTGGCCTACAGTGGCCTGCAGGGCTTCACTTTAGGTGGTAAGGACTAAGGCCTTCATCTTGAAAATATTAGAATGGAACTTTTTATTTACATGAGCTCTACTTTCAACTTCAATTTTTTTTTCAAATTTTGAAGTGCAAATTATACATACACAATTAAGAACATGAAGAAAAGCAGAAAGAATAAAATTTTTAAATGCTTGGCCCCAGATAAAGAATAATTAATAACATTATAGCATAGTTTTCCAATTATGTATGAATGAATTGTATATGCACTCTTGAAAAATCAGTGCTTTTACCAGAAATGCTGTCTTGTAAACTGCTTTATTTTAGTTTTCATGAGCATTTCCCTTGTATTCAGTTTTTTAAAAACCATCATACATTTGCACAAATAGTATATTTAATTATTCTTGAAATATATTTTATTTTTTCAAATAAAAGATTTTCTAAAGCTAGAGTAGCCAATACAAACAGAATCCTAGCTTCCTAATTGATCTACTGAACCCTTGATTTGGAATTAAATCAGAAATCTGGCAAGGAAGGAAGAAATGTGACTCCAAATTGTAAAACAAAAGTGTGACAAAACAAGCATGTAAAGGAATTATGAATCAAATATGGAATTTTCTTGATTTTCAGATCCAAGTAGAAAATGTGCTTTGTCTACACTAAACTGTTATTAACTGCTTCTTAAAATGAGGGCCTTCCTAACATTAGGTTGGAACTGATACATGTTTCCAGAGAGTGAAACCATGCATTGTGGCTATATATTTGTTTAGGTACTTGATGTGGTGGTTTGCAGGGAATTAAAGTGCAAGGCAGTTCTTCCTGACTCTGCTTCCTGATAAGTTAATCAGTACAGAAAGCATGTTGCCTTCTGTAGTAGACCATGGCTTGGGGAACAATACTGAGAGTGGTCACTCAGGGCGGTAAAGGGAAGTGACACTGCTCTAAGGAGTGACATTAGTAGATAATGTGAGTCTGTAAGACCGATATTTCTACTCAGTTTATGTGGTGGTGCTTCTAAAACTTCACACCCCTGTTGACCACTATTATGATTTTACCATATCAGCCTACTCCCTACATTGTCATTAGTATTGCTCATTGAACTGACTGACTTTATTTTTCCTTCAATACTGGGAGTTGAATCCAGAGCTTTATGCATTCTACCAATAATTCTACAACTAAGCTACATCCCCATTCTTCTTATTTAAATTTATTTTGATACAGGGTATTGCTAAGTGGTTCAGACTGGGCTTGAACATGCAATTCTCCATCCTCAGCCTCCTGAGTAGTTGGAATTACAGGGATACACCACTGCACCTGGCCTGCCTCACTTTTTATACATACTTTATGTTAATTAAAAAACAAACATTTTGCTATTTTAATTGGAAAACAGTATCATTTACCCCAAATGGAAATCCAAGGTAGCTTCATGAACTCAATGAAAATACATGTATAACAGAAATCAAAAAATGTAATTAGGGTTAGATACTTTTGCTTATCAAAGCCTCTTGAGCCTAAGGCCTATTTTTTCTTTGTTTAAGAAAAAAAAACTTGAAAGAGTGGGTAGGGAAAAATTAACAAGCATTGAAAACGTTAGAATGTCGGACCAAACACAGAATGTCTGACTAAGGAACTGCAAGGAAATCAAATCACTTTCACTATGTGATTCAATGTTATTTACATCACCCAACTTCCTGCCCAGTGGTACACACCCCTGTCTAGCAAATGAAGCTGCCCTATGGAAAGGGGGAGGGTGTGGCCCACAGAGTTGCTCTAGGCCAGCCTTTAGAACTGTTCAGGAATTGAGGAGTTACCCTGAGCCCTCCTCTCTATGACTGAATAATAGGTTGGTCAGCACATGATCGCACATTCTGCCAATTCTCTTGTTATGCTCGATTGTGTCTGTATAGAACCCTTGTGTTGACGTGCTAACCTCCAGTACCTGAGATTATGACTTTTTAGAGGTAAGAACTGTGATTAGATAATTAAGTTAAAATGAGGTCATTAGGGTGGGGCCTAATGCTGTATGATGGGTGGTCTAATGAGAACAGACAGAGACAAGCAGAGAAGAAAGAACATGAAAATTTAGGGAGATAACAATGATGTACAAACCAAAAACAAAGATCTCAGAAGAAACTAACCCTACTGATACCTTTATCTTGGACCTCCACCCTCCAAAATTATAAGAAAACAAATTTCTATTGTTTCAAGTCACCCAGTGTGGGATGTTTTGTTAGGAAGCCTTCAGAAACATATATCTCCTGAGTGGAACAAAATTCAGAAAAGGCAGATTTTTCACATTTACTTCAGCTTGTTTCTTGAAGTATCACAGAGGAACTAAAGTCTAAAGCCCATGTAGACATCATTTGGATTTGGTTCTTCGGTGGCAGTAGGTACTTTTCAGGATCCTAATGGAAATCATGTATACAGGGACCTCCCATGCACACATGTACAAGGCAGCTGTTCAAGTCATGTGACTGAAGGTAATCCTGCATCTTGTGATACTATAATGTAAGAATTTTAGTGATAGAAATGGCCCTAGGTTTAAAATGGAACCATGAATTTTGCTATGTTCTCAAAGATGTGACCCTTTCCACAAGCTGCCGTTGGAACTTCTTTTAAAAAACTCCAATAAAATTAGTCATAATGAGATATTAATTGCTTATCTCCACCAATCAAAAGTCATCTGTCCCCATGTACAAACTAAGAAAGTGTGACTCTGTCTTCCAAGTGGCCAGAGATCTGGGCAGGTTACTTTTCAAAGTAACCTTCAGGGTAGGCATAAGCTTCTGATATGGAACATGAATATCTCTCCAGAAATGTTGCCTTTCAGCTTCTTTTGAGGTGGTGGAATGACCCAGCTGATAGATTTGTGAGTAATGTAATCAAAGACTTACCTGTGTCTAGTCACTTGATACTCCTTGAGAACAGAGACAGTACAGGCAGAGAAACATAGGGATGCTGCTATGAGAATTGCAGGACACAGCAGTGATTGGGAGAACCAGCTAATATAACACTGCCCCATTTCCAAGAGGGTCATACCTGTGCTAGAGTCCTTCGCACAATCTGTTATGGTTTTAGTCATTTGTCTTTTTGTTTGTTGTCTGTCTTTCCAACTAAGCCCCATGGAGATTAGGAATTATGCAATTAAGTGTATTTACCTCTGCATCTGGTAGGGTATGTGACACATAGAACCTGCTCACTAAGAATTGTTTAGAGCAATGAATAGGAGTTAAAGGCATGAACTTTGGGAGCTAGAGCAAATGCATTTGAGCACTCGCTGTGCAACTCACTAGCTCCATGACCTTGGGCAAATTGCTTGAACCTCAATTTTCTATTCAGTGAAATGGCTTCAGTAATAACTACTTCACACTGCATGCATTTCAGGATCATAGATGCTTTTGGATCATCAGAAAGAATTATAGCTAAAAAAAAAAAAAGAGGCGGCTGAGGAAACTTCAAATACAGGTTCAGCTCTAGAGAGGCATTAATGATGGCCTAATTTTCAATTTGATTGTTATTTTTACAGGAAAAATAAAATTATTTTAAAATACAGTTTTACATAGGAATCAAACTTACAAAATGCTCTATTTCTGTTGTATTTGATTATCATGCTTAGGAACAAAGTTGATATTCAGTCATGCTAGGGAATGCTCACACACACACACACACACACTATACATGCAAGCATATGTCTTCTTTCAAGTGCAGATTCATCACACTCCATGAAAACTACCAAACATGTTTTATCTAACTATTTTCAAATAAATCCTGTCTTTCAGAATTCCTTAATAGAGTTTACAATATTTTTAAAGGTACTATTTCATTATAATAAATTATGTCACACACCTGTAAATTATTTTAGCTCATTTTCTTGAAGCCTTGCAAAGCACAGTAAACAAATATTCATTGTGTATACTGTGAGTAAATACACCAAAATGATGAGATAAAGTTCCTGCCTAATTCCTTTTACAATCTAATTAGGAAATTAAACATCCTCATAAAGTAAGTAGTAAATATGAACAGAACAGAATTTTATACTCACTAAAAAGGTCACATTTTATTCTGATCTTATACAAAGGTTTGGCACCTTTTCTCTAAAGAGAAAATCATAGTTAAAGAAAGAAGAAATTCACTTTTTTATTTTTCATTTTGTATTATGTGGCTTGACCTGGGTGAGTCCTATGTTTTACAAGAGCAGAATGTTGTGTCACAGACCTACACACTGAGTAAAGAAAGCATTCTTTCTTCCAGAAGGTAAGAGAATAGCTAGATAAAATAATAATGTTAAAAAAAAATATTGTTCCTCTCTTCTTGAGATGTGTTCTTTTTATAGGTAACAAAGGCTAAGAAATGCTGTTTTAGATCTGTTTATTGGTGACCAAAATTGGAGCCTGAGTCTCTGCTGTTCCTGTATAGAAGAAATTTGCATATATTGTATTACATCCTCGATGGCTTAAAAAAAAATACCAAAAGTTCTACGTATTAGGAATAAACTAACACAAAAGTTAATCCAAAATATATACAGTGGCAACAATTATACATATATTACATTCTGCTCTCCCTATATCTTTCCTCTTCACTGCAAAACAGAGAGGGCAAAATCCCCTTATTTTTTAGGCTGTTAGATTATTAGGAGTTTTTCTCTGTACATTATATTCTTTCAGGGCTCCTTTAGTAATACAAAACCAGATTTGGTTGAGTAGGTGTCTGAATTTACCATTTTTCTCAGGAAACAGTGGAAAAGCATTAACTTAAGGTGACTTGCTCTCTCTGATACGCAGTTACCTAATTAATGTATCATTGGGACACAGGTGTCTCTATGATTGTCACAAGGGAGCTTGCTGTTGTACTAGTTTACTTCTTAAATTCCAGTTCTTTCCTGTAAGTGATACAGACGATAGACATATGCTAGCATTTTAGAGTGCAGAAGTAGAAATCACAGGACTATAAACTAAGCAGTGTGTATGCATATATAAATTTGTTTTGTGTTCTTTGGTTTGCCTTGATTTTCAGCCCATAATCACATCAGATAATTACTATTAGATACTATCATCAAATAAATAATTTTTGTAACTGTCATCTGGAATCTCTTTTGAAAATAGAAAGCAAACCCTTTGAATCATTTTATCTTAGGAATATGCATCTTTTTCTCAGAATACAATACTTATCTGGTACATTTATGGATAAGATTTAAAACTGGGGGTTTCCAAATAGAAGTGCAAAAAAAAAAAAACAGCTCTTTTAGAAATGCAACGAATACTTTCTGCCTCATCTAACATATAATGAAATCTTCAAATGCATAAGAAAAAATATTATCTAACAGAAATACAGGCAAATGACAAAATCAATAGGTAAAAGAAAATATTTATTGTTGTGTTAACTTATCAAATGCTCAACATTTGCCCAACATATATCTCTTGTACTAAAAAAGAAATACCTGAAAGTATATTACTCAAAATATTGGTAATGATTAATGATTATCTTTTCATGGTGACATTTGGGGTAGTTTTAACCATTGCTTAAAATTCTTAAAATAAGCATGTTTTACTTTTACAGTTAGCACAAAAGGTAATTGATCTGCCTTCATTTTTGGAGTAGAATTTCCTCTTATTGATGACAATAGGACTGTTTTTAAAAACTGAAAAACACCTCATTTCTTTTACACTCTGCAGAGGAACATATGTGTTGTAATTATTAAGTATTTTTAGTAAATCAATATGAATCTTTTGTGTTTAAAGCTTTGTCTGATTAAGAGTAACCAGTTAAACAGGTGTGCTAGGCGTGGTAGACCATCTGTTTCTCTTTATAAAGATTTTTTTTGGGGAATCAAAAAAAAAAAGATTTAAAATCTATCCTCAATCACTGAAAAGCCAGAAGAAGAAAATTAATACCTCTCTTACAATCCAGCATTACCTTCTGTTGTTATTTTCAGTGAACATATTTAGAAACTACGAATAATTGTTTACAAAGCTTTGGAAATACATGTTTTGGCTCAGGCCACAGACTTGAAGTATAGACATCCTAATTGTTGAAAGGATGATAATTAGTGACTGAGGTTAAGAAAAAAACAGCATAAACATTAAGTTCTTTTCAGAAATCCCTACTTACCTAGGTTAAAGCTTTGTTTTGTGTGAAGGTGTGGGGCCCTCATGTCTGGAGTGGAGAAAGCCTCTCCCTGGCATCCTACTTTGTCATTGTCTTCTACTGGACAAAAAGCAAGCTGCATGTCAGTTTCTGAAAAGGAAGTTGGTAAAATTTTACAAAATGTTGATTTTGCTTTTAATGACTCCTTTATGAAAAGTTCATTAATGCATTGCAGTCCTTTTTGAAGATAGTCCGGCAGTTTCTTTCAGAATTGAACATACGATCCAGCAATCACACTTGATTTTACCAAAGTGTATTAAAAACACATTTGTATAGGATATGCTATGTACCCCCAAGTCCTCATACTTTTGATGGGGCTGAGTCTGATGCTTGTGATCAGTTTGTTGTCTAGCACCAGGATTAATGACGTGACTGCTACACCCGCCCAGGGGTGGAGCTGAGATACAGTATAAGGGAAGGGGGGTCTTCCTCTTGCTTGCTTCCTCTTCCGCCACCCTCTCTGTCGCCAGCGCGGATTGTGGCTTGCAGCTTGCAGCTGCCATGAACTGTAGCCCCGTCATCCCATGCTGCCTTGGAGCCCACTTTATGGACTGAAACTCCCGAGAAACTGTAAGAATAAACCTTTCCTTCCCTAATTTTGGGCGTCAGGTATTTTGTCTTGGCAACGAGTGAAAAGTAACTAAGACAACATTCAAATAAAAACCTCCATATAAATAGTTATAGTAGCTTTGTTCATAATTGCCAAAACTTGGAAGCTATTAAGATATCCTTAAATAGGTGATCGCACAAACTAATTGTGTTACATCCATATAAACAGAAATGACCTATCAAGTTTTGAAAAAATATGGAGGAACCTTCAATGCATATCTTAAATGCACATCTGAAAAAGCTACATATTCTATGATTTCAAATGCATAACATTCTGGAAAAAGGAAAAACTGGGAGTCAGTAAAAATATCTGTGGTTGCCAGAGGTTTGAGGTGGGGTGGGTAAAGGAGAAATGGATGAATAAGTGAAACCTAAGAGAATGTTTAGGGCAGTGAAATTATTCTGTACAAGACTATAAAGGTGGGTACATATCAAAACAAATATGTCAAAACTCACAGAATGTAGCATAATGAAGAGGCAAACCCAATTATAAACTTGGATCTTAGCTAATAATAATGTGTAAATATTGTTTCATCAGAAGTACCACACCAATGCTAAGTGTTAATAATAGGAGAAACTCTAGAGGATAAAGAGAGAGACTCGGGACAAGGAGTATATGAATCTTTTACTTTCCACCCAAATTTCAAATAAACCTAATAGTGCTCTAAAACCTTTAGTTTATTAATTAAAAACAAAAAGATCCTTAATGACCACTACGTGAACAACTAGATCATCACAGAGCTGAATGCTATCTTAAATTTGCTCTTACAAGCTCTGGTAGACCTATGTTGGATTTTGTGTCTGCAGAATATATGAGTAGTAGAATTATCAAAGAATTAAACTGGACCTTTTTTTGTACTTAGGAAAGCTATTACTCTCATTTTTATCATGTGTTACATTAGGACACAGATGATGCCACACCTTTGCCGGACTGCTCCCAGCTTAAGTCTAAGCACAGAAGGCTTACTAGAGCCAATTTATGGATGCGGGATTTAGGATTCATCCAAGAGGCAACTTTAATCCAACACTCTGCTTTGGTCTAGCCAAAACTTACATAGATCCATGCTGTGTCCTAAAGACTTCAAATAAATTCTCCTTCCTTCCCTTTCAATTTGCACAAGTGTTAGACCCACACTGAGGCCTGCTGATTCTTTCTGCCTACTTCTACTTCCTCTTCTTTACCCTTGACAAGCATTTCCCCTAATACATTTCTTGCATGTCCAATGCCATTTGGCATCTGCTTCTCAGAGGACCAGAGCCAACATAAAAATCACCCATGCTCTATCATGTAGTCATTTTTGTCCTTTAAAGCATAATCATGTCAATGAAAATCTGTAAACCTTTCACGCATACTTTTGTAAATTAAACTTGATCTGTGAATTATAAAATTCTTTATGAATATATTTACACGTTTTGTATTTTTTTAAATTTTATGAATATCAACTTAGTTGTTTATGGTTTGTCATACAATTCCCAAGTAGAAATGGAATCTTTGAAATTGAAGCATTTCTCTTTTTCCTTATCATTGATATGATGAACAAAACATTTCAATATGACATTAGTTGTCTAGTCAACATTTTTGTTTTTTCATTAATGTGTCACAAGAATATCTTATGCTTTTCACATAAAAGTAGGTTTCCTTCATCTTAAAATTTTGAAATATTTATAATAAATTATAAAAATAAAATAGAGGTATTGTGATACTCCATTCAGCTTTCCCCCATGATACTCCATATCAGCTCTCTGATAACAAAGAGTAATATAATTTTTTTGGTCACACCCTTTGCATTGAGCTACATTCCCAGCTCTTTTTTTACTTTATATTTTGATATAGGGTCTCCATAAGTTCCTAAGTTACCCACATTGGGCTTGAATTTGTGATCCTCCTTTCTCAACCTCTCAAAGTTCTAGGAACATAGATTTTTATGTACAGCAACATGTTTCAAGCTCTGGTCAATGGCCAACTTATTTTTAATTAAGCTATTGAGTCATGTTTTTGACAATTTTAATAGCCTTTTAGAATTTACAAATCTAGTGAGATTTGGTGAATATGGTGGTTGTTGATGGTGTGAGAATCACTTAGAGAACATGTTGAAATGAAGATTAATGGATTGCTCCTCTGGAATTTCAGTTATGTTGGACTTAGGCAGGAACCCCAGAAGTTGCAGCTGTAATAAGTTCCCTGGTGACACCATGATGGAGGCCTAAGGACCACACTTTGAGTACCAAAGGATGAAAAGCACATAGTCGGTAGCTAATTTTATGTATTTAGAATATAAGGGGAAGTAATTCAGAACTAATTGGAGGGTAGAAATACAGTGAGGAAATGAGTCATTTTATTATCTCTAAATGTGTGACAGAAAGACTTGGGAAAAACAAATCTGTCCAAGGTAAAAAGATTGTATCTGCAATGAAATTAAATTACTACAAAGAAATTATGACAAAGAAAGGTACTTTATCTCTTGATCTGCACAAGGAATGTAAATAGTATGTACTACAAACATGTACTAATAAAAAGATACACAATATTGAAAAAAAAAAAAAAGGAAAAATCCAGTCAGTTGAATGGCACTCTGGAATAAAAAGATTACAGAGAGGGCAGAGAGGGGAGAGAGGGGATTAGTCTGTATAAATTAGGGAAAAAGGAAATTGTCCAAAGTAAAATCTATGGTTCTGCACTGTTCCCAAGAGAGTCCACCTACCCTTTGGAGACCAAGGCTGTGTGGCTCACTGATGAGGGAGCTCTGTCCAGAAGGACGTCAAAAGGGGAGTCATGCAGTTGTCAGTTCCCCACAGGTCACTGAGGTCAACTCCTTCCCCCAGGAAGCTCTGCTCACAAACCACAACTCACAGCCCTTACTTGGGCATGAACTTTACTAAAGGGCAAAAAGATAAATGTATACAGAGATTCTAACTATGCCTTCCTGGTGCTACATGCCCATGCAGCAATCTGAAAAGAAAGGAGCTTGCTAAGAAAAAATCATCTATAAAATACAAACGGAAAATTCTACAACTCCTAGAGGCAGGTTGTCTTCCCAAATGTCATCCATTGCGGGAACATCAAAGAGATTTGTCTCCTGGGGAAATCAGTAGGGAGGGAAGAAGGGCAGCTTTGCAGTCCTTCGAGAACGTAGCCTTGTTCCCTGTTCCTGAGGAACCATTAAAACCAGTCTATACTCCCCAAGTAGATAAATGGGACGTAAAACAAAGGGGGATTAAAAAGGGGAACTGGTGGTATTTAGAAAACAAACTGGTCCTTTCTCACGGAACACAGCAGAAGGCTATAAAAACTTTGCGTGACTCTTTCCATGTGGGAAATGGTCACTTGAAATGTCACAAGACTAGGGTTAGCAGTGACTGCCTGCAGGTCTGCCAACCTTGCACACTCTGCAACCATCATGGCCTAGAGAAAGCCAGCTCTACCTGCAATATCTGAAGAAGATCATTTGAAGGAAGAAAGATGCTCCTGTGAAACTCTGGAAGACCTGAGGTTCCTTTCTAGAAACCAAGATCCCAATTCTGCTTCAAGGACAGATAAGTCCCTAATGACTCCTAATCCATCCCAGTTTACTTGGCTAGGGGTAGCCTGTCTAGTACCCTCTTCAGGTCCACTGAGCTCTCCTCCATTAAACGGATATCTCAACAGTGCTTCATATACAGATACAAATACCTTATGGTTTTCTGACAAGTTCGGCTCAGGCCAGCTAGTGAACCACATCATCCTAAGGTAGTTAGGGAGTACATAATCCCCAGTAGGTAGGGCCAATCATCTCTTTCAGCAGGAAGTAGATATATCTAGACAAAGATCTTATGTTTCTCAGGGGAGGATGTAACAGGAGGCTGGGGTATGGCAATGTTGCTGGAACAGCTGGGAACGACCTGCCAGTTGAGAAGACACACTAACCACAGGCGCAGAACAGCAGCTCCCAAGACTGACATAGGATCAAGCCAAGCCCTATCTGGTCCCAATCTTCTGAACTAGAACATACCAAACCTGGCACCTCATATCAATCTTTTGGCACAAGATTAAGTGGAGCCACAGGGTCAGCTGTCAGAAAAGACACAAAGGACAGCAGTCATTGACTTTGGGGCCACTGCTGCCCTCTTGTTCTTGCAGTGGTCCATGCTGTTTGCAAGGTATATCTTTTCTTTTTCCTTCCAGCGCTTTTCTCCCTAGCACTTCTTTTCTGCTACTTCTCCTATTTCTCTTGTTTTTCTTATTTCTGCCCTAAAACAAATGAGAATCTTTCACATCCACCAATTTTCTTCACCAATTCATTGATTGGGACAAATGAGAATTTGGAAAACCCTACAGGTCCCAACCCTGTCTCATACACTGGTACTTCTAAGGGCTTACCGTGGTAGCCAACCAGACATACTCATAGATCTCTGTCTCCTGTCTACATGGCAGTCAAACCAGTATTGATACACCCTGCTTTAAACTTATGCAAGTTTTTCACTATTTGCCAAAATTTCAGAGATGAGAACACAATGTTTCCAAGGTAATTACCAATGTCAGTATCATTGAGAAGTATGAAGGTTTTGAGATTTTTTGCTAGTTCAAATGATGCTACCACAGTTTCATGGATGTTGGAAGAAAAGGTAAGACTCTGGGGTCAGAGACAGAGGTCAGTAATAACAGTAGCCAGAGCATTAGAGTTTTTGTTTTGGTTCCTTAAGCACCAGTTTCCACAAGAGAACACAGCTGTGCCCAGATGGCAGTTGTAGCATACAGTGTGTTGTGTTACAGGAGAAGAACTGAGCTTGGAGAGCTAGAGTATTTTATAATGGGTAGTAAGGATGTCTGCCCTTTGCACTTGACAAAGGTACTATCTTTTTTACACTGGATATTAAGCATACCTACCCATCACTCCAGAGGTTAATACTGTGTCTTCTAAGCCTGTAAGCCAACCTATCCTTTGCTTTGAAGGATAATAGTTTATTTGCCCACATTTGCTTACTATATAAAAATCCTTGAGACTATCCAGTATTATAGATTAATTTTTTTTTTCTAGAAATGTTAGGTTGGGCCTGGTAGTGCATACCTGTAATCCCAGCATTCAGGAAGCTGAGGCAGGAGGATCACTGTGAGTTCAAAGCCAGCTTCAACTACATAGTTCAGTGCCAGCCTGAACTACACAGCAAGACCCTGTATCAAAAAAATAAGAAAGAAAAGGAGAAAGAAAAAGATAAAAAAGAAATCTTGTCCTTCCACAATGCTGTTCATATAAATTAGAAGTTAAAATATATATTTATAAAATATACACAAATATTTTCAATTCATTCTCTCCCAAATATTGCTTTTTTATTGCCATTTTTCCATCATCACAAATTTTCATGGTGATTATTTGGTTTCTGGTCCTCTGTCCTTTGGAATTCTTAGAAATATTCTGATTATGATATTTCTCTTTGCAAGAAAAAGCATTTTACAAAGTCTGACATCCATTCATAATAAAAACCTTACATAAAAATGGAATAGATAGCTTTATATCATTCTGATAAAAGCTACCTATGACAAATCAACAGCCAACATCACACTAAATGGTCAAAAGCTGAAAGTTTTGCTTTAAAATCGGGAACAAGACAAGGATGTCCCCTATCACCACCCCTATTCAATGTGGTCCTGGAAACATTAGCCAGAGAATTAGATAAGAGGAAGAAATAAAAGGAATAAGAATAGGAAAGGAAGAAGTTAAATTATCATTTTCAGATGACGTGATACTCCACATAGAAAAACCTAAAACTCCACCCAAAGACTTCTAGATTTAATACCCAAATTCAGTAGTATAGTTGGATACTAAGTCAACACTCAAAAATCAATAGCATTCCTGTACACAACAAATTCACTGAGAGAGAGACTGGAGAAATAACACTTTTAGAAATCAATCTAACCTCTACACTGAAAACTATAGTACTCTGAATAAGGTGATTGAAGAAGATATCAGAAAATGAGGAAGCTATCCCTTGTTCTTGGTTAGGAAGAGCCAACACAGTGAAAATGGCCATACTTCCAAAATTGTTATCCAGAATCAAAATACCAATAGCCTACCTCACAGAATTAGAGAAAACAATCCTAAAATTCGTTTGGATCCAGAAGAGACCTAGAATAGCAAAAGCAATTCTGGGTAACAAGGACAAGGCAGAGGGCATCAGAATTCCTGACTTGAAATTATACTACAAAGTTACTGTGATGAAAACAGCTTGGTACTGAAAACAAAACAAAACAAAACAAAACACACACACACACACACACACACACACACAACAGACCTGAGGGTCAGTGGAACAGATGAAAAGATGTAGAAACAACTCCAGACATACTTAGCCACCTTATCTTTGACAAAGGGGCCAAACACCTTCCCTAAAAGAAAGACAGCCTCTTTAAAAATAGTGCAAAAAAAAATGGCTTTCCGCATGCCAAAGATTAAAACTGGACCCGTATCTTTCACCATGCACTAAACTAAATTGAAATGGATCGAAAATCTAACTACTAAAACAGAAGCACACTCTTCTGGAAGAGAGAATAGGTAGAATTCATGAAGACATAGGTGTAGGCAAAGACTTTATGAATAAAACCCCAGGGCCGGGGATTTAGCTCAGCAACATAAGCGCCTGCCTGGCAAGCATGAGGCAGTACAAAATAAATAAATAAATTTAAAAAATAATTTAAAAATTATGAACAAAACCTCAATTGTGCAGGAAATATCACAAAGAATCAAGGACTGGGATCTCATCTTGTCAAAAAAGCTTTTGCACAGCAAAAGAAACCACCAACAGCTTTTAATCCCAGTACTTGGAAGGTTGAGGCAGGAGGATCATTGTGAGTTCGAGACCAGCCTGGGCTACAA
This sequence comes from Dasyprocta punctata, assembly GCA_004363535.1. Taxonomy (NCBI): domain Eukaryota; kingdom Metazoa; phylum Chordata; class Mammalia; order Rodentia; family Dasyproctidae; genus Dasyprocta; species Dasyprocta punctata. The sequence continues at coordinate 107,148 of RJWM01000935.1, forward strand.
AGTGAGTTCAAGGGCAGCCTGAACTGCATAGTGAGACCCTGTCTCAAAAAAAAAAAAAAAAAGGGCCGGGGATTTAGCTCAGTGGCCTAAGCGCCTGCCTGGCAGGGACGAGGTTATGAGTTCAATCCCTGGTACAAAAAAAAAAAAAAAAAAAAAAAAGAAAGAAACCACTAACAGAGTGGTGAAGAGACAACCCAAAGAGTGGGGAAAATTTTTACCAACTGTTCTTCAAAGGACTAATATCTAGAAAATATAAAGAACTTAAAAAAAATCAAACCTCCAAATTTAAAGACGCAGTCAAAAAATGGGCATCTGAGATGAATGTACACTTCTCAGAGGAAGAAGTAGAGACAACAAATAAATATATGAAAAAATGTTCAGTATGACTGGTCATTAAAGAGATGCAAATTAAAACAACAGTGAGATTCCATCTCACTCCAGAAAGAATGGCTATCATCAAGAAATCAACCAAAAACAAATGCTGGAGGGGCTGTGAGGAAAAACGAACCCTTCTCCACTGTTGGAGTGTAGACTGGTGCAACCACTGTGGAAATCAGTGTGGAGATTCCTGAAAAAACTAGGACTGAAGGTCCCATTGGACCCAGCCATTCCTCGTCTGGGTATCTTGCCAAAAGAATTAAAAGCATCATACCATGGCAATGTATGCACACCCATGTTTATAGCAGCACAGTTTGTAATAGCTGAACCTTGGAAATAGCCCAAATGCTCATCAACTGATGATTGGGTTGAAGAAGATGGAGGGTTTTTTCCCTAACAATGGAGTACTACTATGCCACAAAGAAGGATGAACTTGAGACATTTCTAGGTAAATGCATGCACCTTGAGATCATAGTCTGAAGTGAAATAAATCAGACAAACATGTTTAAATATCATATTGTTTCTCTGGTGTGAGAAACCAAAAGTATATATAAGGGCCAAAACCTATAATAAATATTGTAAAATAGGAAGAAAATGGTCAAATGGGATGGGGAACTAAGAGGGGGGAAGAGGAAAAGAAAAAAAGGGAAAAGAAGAAAATAAGAGAAGAGAAGGAAAAACGAAACAAAGTTTTGTAAATAAGGAGGGGAAGAGAAATTGAAGGGAGGGGACGGGGACTGGATAAAAAGAAGCAACAAGACGTATCATGTACTGGCAACAATTCCCTCAGATGAGTGTTATCATTATGTGTATCTAAAATGTACCAATAAAATTAATTTTTTTAAAATTTTTTAAATCTGTTTTATTCATAGATAAAAAAGAAAGTTTAAAAAAGAAGAAAAAAAACTTACAACAAAATTTTAAAGTACATCAATCAGGGGGTAACAATGGTATATACATTGCGCGTTGTCATCCCCAAATCATTTACCCAGAGCACAAGACATCTGCCTTCAATTGTCCAAACAATAGCAGCACAAATCTTTCTCTTCAGCAAACTCAAAGAAATCAGTAGCATAGCTGTCTAAACTATTTTTTATGTATACATATATATACATACACATGGTTTTTGTTTCATAAAATTAATTTTTAAAAGATTGCTAAGCCCCTCCTTGCATTACAAAAATGATTTTCTCTGCAAAACAATCCACCACTCTAGAGTTAACCCTCAGTCTTGGAGATTTTGTAAGGTCAGTAAAATGCTATGTTGTTTCATTATTACCATTGTGGTTACAGTTTTCTTTTTCCCTTCTCCTTTCTGTGCCTTTGTTTGTGTCATAGTACAAAATACTTTTGATCCTTGACAACTTGTACCAGACAAAGTCTCTTATCAAAAATCTGAGACTGTGGTAAAAAAAGAAAATCTCTTTTGTCTGTTTAGGCTAATTGGAACATACTGTCTTGTTCTCTCTTTTGCAACGAGATGCAGAAATGATAATTTTATCTCAGTTAATTTTGAAAAAAGGATTTAGTGCTTTACATGGAATAAGAAATTGGTTATCAATTTAAAATATAGCAGATGTCCTTGAGAAAATTCCCTGTCACATCTGGCTGAATTCTAACGGAAAATTGTAACAATCGTTTCTGATTTTTTCAACTCTAATTGTCTACGGCAGATTCATCTGCTGTGGATATTAGATTTGTAGTGGAATGGGGCATGAGTAACACAAAGCCTGCTCTCCTTTCCTTCTCAGCAGGCTGCTCACTGGAAGAACACTTTCACCTCTTCAGAAGCTCATTATTCTGAAGAGAAGGCTTTGAACACATTCTGTCTCATGGGCAATTTTATCTCTTTCCATAAAGCATTAGGTGATTGTCTTGGTTACTTTTCTCTTGTTGCAGAGACAAAATACCTGACTCTTGAAATTAAGGAAAGAAAGGTTTATTTAGTTTACAGTTTGTGGAGCTTTCGGTCCATAATCAGCTGGCTCCAAGGTAGGGTGGCATGGCACAGGGGCAACCATTCAAGGTGACAGAAGACAGCAAAGCCACAAAAGCAAACAGGAGGAGGGAGAGAGTAAGTCTCTTCTCCTCCCTTACATTGTATGCAGTTCACCCTCCACACCATCTCTGGCACAGGCTCAGGATGTTTACACAATGAGGACCCTGGTACCCTGCTGAATCACTTAGTTAAACTTCTAAACTTCTTCAGTTGACACAATGTATCAACCATTACAGTGACTGACGAGGCTCACAGAACTTCGGTGTGGAAGATCCATTAGGGATCATCTAATTCTGTTTGTTTTCAACCTCCTATGTGGTATAAATCCACCAAGCTCCTGGGACCCAAGAACACAACAGGAAAACAACAGTAACAAACAACAGTACACCCCCAAACACAAAATTTTACCTGAAAATTTTTGTGCTTTCTTCCACTGTGATAATGTCTTGACATGCTATCTATACTGCCTCTGTGTTTGTGGTAAACTAGTAGTTGTTGAGAGCCATTGCTGGTTTCAGCCTTGACTGGTTGGTGTGACACAGCTAGTTGGTGGCAAAATTAGGGTAAGGGCCCACATCCCATCAGTCTGGTGTGTTTTTCAGTATCTTAGTTCGCATGCTGTTGTCCCTGGAGTCCTCTTAAGCTCTCCATTTCTGTCTGTATCCTGAGTAGGACTTCATATGGCAAGTGAGTTAGCCTTAGGCATAAATTAGGTAGTCTTCATGAGTGCTTAGAGGGTCATGAGGGTAACATTTAGTAAAGCAGAGATTTATTTTAACTAAAGATAAATTATTTAAAAAAGAATTTATGTACCTCTAAGTGCATTAAACCACAGCTGAGAACATTTGATATAGGAATTAAACAGATAATCCAAGATGTTTGTTCTTCCAAGAATTATTTAAGTATCTCAACTCTTCACTAGATGAGAGTCCTATCATATTTCCTTCACATATTCACTGTGGTGACTATTATGACTATTAGTTGGTTACATATTCATCCATCTGTGTCATATACTTTTATTGAGTGACAGACATTTAAGAATAAAAACAAGTCCAATACTCCCTGAATTTAAGTCACCCACAATCTGGAAAACAATAAAAAACACAAACAGAAAGTCATCCAAATTACATAGGAATACAGACTACAAAATATGGGAAGATTGTCACTTTATAAAGTATATTGTAGAAGAGGGGAAGAGGGGTTTAAGAGGGGAGGGGAATGGAGAAAAAAGAAGCAAGACATATCATGTAGAGGTACAAATTCCCTAGGATAAATGTTATCATTATGTATATCTAAAATGTACCAATAAAAAAATTTTTTTAAAAAGTATATTGTAAAATTCCTGCTTTTGTAACCAGTGTAGAATTTTACTATATTAATATAATAGTAACAATGGAAAACAACAGCAAACAAACACAATTTGTCACCCTAGCCCCATCCTTAGCCCCACTTAAAGTTTGAGTAATTTACCTGTGGGATTTCTGAGTTATGGTCCTCACAGTCCTCATGATCTCACAAACTCAGATTCTCCATTTTGGCCTAAAGTTCTGCGGGCACTGTTTGACTCTTTTTATGGGCGCTGTGACAAGGCTTGTGTTGAGTCACATCGATACCGAGTGGGCCTTTTCAAGAAGCTTCCAGCAGGGGTTGGGAGTTTGGCTCAGTGGCTTAAGCACCTGCTTGGCTGGTGTGAGGTTATGAGTTCAATCCCCTGTACCAAAAAAAAAAAAAAAAAAAAGATGTTTCTGACACTGGATTCCTACACCAAAAGCAAATGTCTTTCTCACCCAAAAGCAAATGTCTTACTCACCTCGTGGTGTCACATTTGATGCCCTGGGGAATTTGCTTTTTTGCCAGATAGTTACAGTGTTTTTCTCCTCAAACTCCATCTTTGAAGTCCCCACCTACAAGGTGATATCTGAGACAAAAAGCTCGAGTCTTCCCCACTTCCTTTTAGTCTTCAGTGGGAAACCCCCTAGAGAATGAATTAGTGGAAGTCCTCTCAGAAGCTCCTCGGAAGAGCTTGGATGGCCCTGAACCTTAGCTCAGGCTGAGTTCAGCACTCTGATTCTCCCTACACACCTACACAACAATTGTGACGAAACCTCTTTGAGCAATCAGTAAAGAGAACGTCCTGTTCCTATTTCCTTCTGGGCTATTGTGCATTCTGTTAAGCTAAACCGAGGTGCAACTGAGACCATTGCGGCAGCCAAAGTTGAAGCAAAGTGTGAGGACTTCGTTGCCAACCCGGCACAGTTGGGCCAAAGGCGAAAAGACCATTGGCATCGAACAAGGGGCAAGGGCATGTTTTTATAGTGGAGTTTAGGTTAGGGGAGGGAGGTATTGCTGAGGAGGGTGCAAAATTTTGGGTTGTGAGTAGGGGTCTAAGGCTAGGTGGCGCACAGGGTTGGGTACAGGCGGTGCTGGCAGGCACAGCATGTCTCTTGTGGTTTTCTGTGGAACCAGCTCTTTGCAGGCTGAGCTTTGTGGGGACAGCTGCTGGCTTCCTGTTGAACACCATGCCCCTCTACGTGTAAATAACAGATCTGTTTGGGGGAGTTTTTTTCTCCTAGTTGGGCAGGTGTTTAGTTCAGAGACCTGACACATTCCTGTACAATTTTCAGAATATACAGTTCCTGAAAAAAAGCTTTCCATATGTGTGCTTTGTGATTTTTAGTATGTGCTATGTGAGTGCAGGAAAGCCTGACCTGGACCCAGTGCTGTTTAAACAATCCTAAGTGTCTATAGAGTACTTCCCTACACAACTTTACATCAAAGGTACTAAATTTTTCCTTGATCTCAAATATTAACAAAATTCTTAATTCAATTTATATCAGTTGATGCAGTCAATCAACTGACTTGATATCATTTGAAGTCTTTTAAATTAGTATGCATAAAGCTCTGGGGTGACAAAATGAAGGTTTTCAAATAGTGGGGATGGAAACTATTTTTTCTGCAGTGCATTGCTGGTGTGTAATATTCACATGCATGGGTATGTTTATCGGCTCATCAGAAGCACAGATGCCTGCAGGTTGTACACAGTAATCGAAAGGCTAGCTATAAACCCCTCTTCAGCTCACATTAACCTGTTACATGCTGATGATTAGGAACCACGTATAATCCCTTCTACAATGAATACGCTGCTGTACCATTTGTGACAGCAGTTGCCAATACTGTATATCCTAAACTATTTCTAACTCCATTTGATGGCACATCTGGTAATGTTTCAGTTTTGTGGGTTTTATCTCTGAATCAGCTCCAATAGAAAATGACAGTGTTTCAAAGCATTAGCAATAACATGGTTCTGAAGCCCTAAGTATCTCCATATTTCAGGGATATACTCTTTTATTTAACTACAATGAGCTGGGAATGTTGACAGAATGCTTTAACATGGGGGAATTTCTTTATATTTGCATCATAGCAGCTTCTAAATATGTGCTTCTCAAATATGTTAGAAGAAATGGGGATGGGTCACCCTAGTGTGGAACAATTGGAAACAAGGTGGCTTTCCCAAAACAAAGGCTAAAGAAAGACTTTAAAAGTAAAGGCATCTGTTTACCACCAAGGTCAGTCTCCACAAGAAGCAGTGGTAGCAATTTCAGGATGTTTGTTTTAACACAAGCCAGATGCTGTGGTAAGATAAAGTAGATATTCTTCATAAGGTTTAAAAGGAAGATGAAAAATGCTCATATAGGAGGCACCTTTGTGAGTTGCTATGGACTTGGACGTTTGTCCCTCAAAGATTAGTGTGGGAAGCTGAGTCCCCATGGTGGCAAAGTGGGAATTGGTGAGACCTTTAAGAGGTATGACTTAGTGGGAAGATGAGAGGCTGCCCCTCTTCCTCAGCTGCGAAGGGATGTGGTTGCAGGTACCCTTTCCAGAGCTGACATTGTGCAGTTTGGACTTGCAGCCTCCAAAACTGTGAGCTAAATAATCCTCTTTTCTTCGTAAGCATCCAGCCTCAAGTATTTGATTATAGTAGCAAAACTCAAACTAATATACCAGTAATTGAGAGAATTCTAATTCACATGTTATCTCTTCTAATACAGCTCATAGTGACTGTTACAAACTTTAAATCACTGTCTATCGATATGAACTAAAGGAAACAAACCAATACTCATTAGGTCTCATAAATAGCTTGAAGTTTCACAGTTTTAGAAAAGTCAGCACTCTAGGATTCCAAACTGCATCTGGATATATGCAAAGGAGGTGAATTATAATCATTTTTTGTCTTCCATAGCTAGAAAAAGAGACATTGCACCAAGTCTACAAATTTCATTAGAGAGCCACCTGGGAATCCATCACTGTCACATTCCTATTGGCATCTCCATTAAAAGGGGAGGAGGATGAGATGGAGAGGGAAGTGAAAGGATATAATATTAACCCTGGAAAGTATGCTCAGGTATTTGTACATAATATTTTCTACATTTTGATGATTTAGTAGGTGCAATAGGAAAGACTGATGTTCAGTTTTTTCTGGTACTTAGTTTATTTTTTGTTCCCAGCTACCACACAAAGTAGTCCATGATGAAGGCATGTGCTGAAGCAATGGGCCTTTTTTGTACATGAAGGTGTCTCACCAAGTGAAGAATTTATCATCCACTGAGGCCTTTTATTATTCTAAAATTGTCGTAGATTTTCACCTAAGCATTTGTTTACTTCCATTCAGTTCCTGCCCGTGACAAAGGCCAATCTTTTATCAAATGGTTACCTAGAACAGAGAGTACACTATATGATCACATGGGAGGAGGAGAGCTCCATATGGAGAGTGAACTCTTGACCCAACACTCATAAATACAGTGCACTTGCCAACTAAATTAATTGGCTAAAGGGAAAGAAAGCAATTTTCTATCAGAAAATAAACCTGCTTGTTCAATACTGTTTATTGAATATTAAATTGTCCTCAGCACTTTTGTCCTGGTTTAAACAATTCTGTCACTTTCATTCTTCACCTGGAAAGCTTTCATTTCCAGTGACTTATCAACCAAGAATATCTGTAACCTTGCTGAAACCCAGAATATCTGTAAACCTTGCTTGGATTCTTGTTTGAAAAGCAAATTACAAAAAGATATTTTGGGGATAATTTAAGGAATTAGAAATTATTATATAAGGTGAATTGCTGTTACATGTGTGAATTACTATTATATTTCTTAGGGACAATAATTCTACTACAAATATGTATGTATACAAATACGTATTCTTACTCTTAGAAACTAACATGAAATATTTAGTGGTAAAATGTGATAACATGAAATATTCAATGGTGAAGTGTGATGTCTGTAACTTTCAAATCATAACACAGAGAAGAGATATTGCAAAAATTCATAACAAAGTGATGGTAATCTGCTTATTCATAATACTATTCTTCCAATTTTGCTGTATTTTTGAGAATCTTCATTATAAAAATTTGGGGGCAATAATTTCTGTTTCCTGTGTTAGGGCAGCTTGATGAAAACAAACACACCTCATAGCACATTAAAACTATATGAAGCATATTAACTCCACAGAGCTAATTAAAAGAATTAGCTTGTGAATGAAAGTAACTTTGGTTCAATTTGTTTCTTTTGCTCATTTATTCCACTAACAGTTATTGAATATGTATTCCATGCTACATAATGTGGGGGTAAAATTAAAATCAGGAACTCCTCTAGTAATTCAATAATCGTCAGTAAATACTGTCAATGCTTTTCCCAATCTATTTCCATCCCCTTCAGAAATTATATAGTAACCATTATTTAATACTGCTCAAAATCTTCATGTGTTCTCTGGATTAGTTGAATTGCTCCAAACCTGCTCATACCATTTCTCTGCTTAAATGACTGCTGCTACCTTGGCCTCAAACCGCTACAGACTTATTTATCATCACTTACACCTCACAATCTACACTCAGTGAAGATTAAATTGTTTTTCATTTTCTACATTGCGATGCTACTTTTCACTTTTAGAGTTTGCACATGACATTTCCTTTACTTGAGTCATAATCTCCACCTCACTTCTCTATCTTTGCCTCCCTGCCTCTTACAAATCCTTTGGATTTCATATTATGTATATGTTACTTCCTGTAGGAAGCTTTCCTTGACCTCCAGAGTCATCACATTTGCAATCCTCTCTTCCCTTCCCCTAGCATTCCACTTATCACACCATATCACAATTGCTGGCTTAATGGCCCAGTCGGTGCTTAGAAATTAGCACACTGTACTTCTTACTGTGAACTTTGGCAACATTGATAAAATAAAGATAATAACACTGGAAGGGACATCAAATGAGTTTTGGAAAACTGTTCAATTCTTTGCATATGGGTAGTATGAAAGTAGTGGTTATTATATGTTGTCTCAGGGAAATTGTCTAGTTAAGAATTTCTAACAAAGACTAGATTGGTGATACATTAGCTGCGTATTTATTTAGAATTACAATATCCTTAGGAACACATAGGAAACTAAAATTCAAACCAATTATACCCACCTATTATGGTACTGTATGCACACATATATACACAATTAAAAGCCAATGGAATAATTGAAATACTCAAAATCTGACATTATGCTTACAAACTCAATAGTTACCTAAAAAGGTATTATTTCATGAATGCTTGTAGATATGCTGCTGTGGCTGTCTATATGTCCTGAATGGATTAAAAAATTCACCTTTCATGTTCATTTTGACTGTGGGGTAGTCACACAGCACCAAATCCAAAGAATTAGGTTGATAAAAACATACCACAGTGTTTTGGGGCCTGCCTTCCTATTGGATGTGATTGGACAGCAACATTCACCTTAGTTTTGGCTGCACTGCATAAAGACACCCAGGAAAGGGGACTTGCAGAACCGCTTAGAAAAGTCATAAAAATGATGGGATAAATATATTTGAAGCAAGGGGGACTAGTATTTTGAGAGGAATTAATGGTGATGTATTTTTTACTATAACAAATTATTTTTAATTTAAACATTTACCATATATTTTGTTCACACCTCATACTGAGCTGTTCACTACAAAATCTTTCCTGGGCCCTCTGGCATCAGAAATAACTCTAATTATAGGACATTTCATACTTTACTGTGTATCGTTACTGATCTCTCTCTCTCTCTCTCTCCCTCTCTCTCTCTCTCTCTCTCTCTTTCTCTCTCCTCTTTCTTTTCTCTTTATCCTGTCATGGATTACTAATGACAGCCAGCTGTGATTTATTAACTGTCTTGCACTGTGTTTCTTAAGTGTATCATTGACATTAGTTAATTGCCAATGCCATAACCTTCCCATAATCCCTGTCACACTGCTTTCCATTTAAACACTTGCTGTTTTGCCCAACCTTCATTCATCACTGATTTTCATCTAAAGATCACTGATTTTCTCTATAGAGAACAGTAGACAAGTACAATATTGTCTACTGTTCTTTATAGTAGTGCTTTGATTCAGGATATTCAAAGTCTGAAGTTTGGCTTCAAGGAATATCTAATATGTTATGTATGTATCTTTACATAGTCTCTTTCAAGTTTTAAAAATCAGCCACATAGCATAATGTCCCAGTTACTAGGCTGAAATAATTCACTCTCACATGATAAATGAGAAATCACCTGAATTTGTAGTTTGTGCCTTACAGTTCATAGCATATGTATCACAAAATATGTCTGCATGGCATTTTGCCCTTTGACGACTCCAAATATCACAGTAAATTACGTTCATTATGATAAACTTGAAGTCTAAAGATCATCAATATTACCTTAAAGTTCAAGTAGTTTTAGTTTTGGATACATTTATTTGTTAAGTTTTTTTGAAATGAAATGCATGCGTTTTATTGGTGCTTTATATGAGAATCTAGTGTTAATTATTGTCATTCATGCCTTTATCTAAAGAGTGTTATATACTCTAACATTTGCCTTTTTCTAATTTAGATTTATTTTTCTGTATCAGAATAAGTGAGTCATTTCAGAATCAAGGGAAAAACATAAAGCAGATATGGAAGTTATTTCTCTTCAATTATTACCAGAGAGTCTGATATTTAATTTTCCAGTAACTATACCTGTAGTTTAATAGTAACAAAAGTGAACATTGCTTACACTTGCTTTAAATAGGATCTCTACCTTTATATATTTAATTGCCAATGATATTGTCTGCTTTCTTTCTTTGGAGAAATTGATGTTCTAGTTGTTTATGATCTTGTATCAGCAAACATAGGACTTGGCCTTGAATCTCTGGGTTTTTAAATTAGTGTTTATTTTAATAAAGCTCTCATAAGTCTATCATTTTTATTGTTCTATTTTATTATTAACATAGTTATCTCTCATAGTGTATGTTCTTCAAAATGTGTTCTTTTTTTAAAAGATTAATTTTATTGGTACGTTTTATGTATACATAATGATCACCATAGAGAATTTGTACCTATACATGATATAGCCTAATTCTTGTTTTATCTCATTTTGTTCATTTTATAACTGAAAGTTTGTACCCTAAAGGTATAGTATCTTTGCATTCCCCCAACTCTTGCCACCCATCGTTCCCCAGCTTCTGGAACCATCATTCTCTCTGATCCTCTGAGTTCAGTTTCCTTAGATTCTACAGATAGGTGACATTATACAGTGTCTGCTTTTCTGTGTCAGGCTTCTTTCTGTTAGCATGTGCTCCCCATATTCATTGATGCTTTTGCAAATACAGAATTGTCTTCTTTATGACTGAATAACATTCCATTGTAAATATGTACCACAATTTCTTTATCTCTTCATGGACACTTGGGGTGTTTCCATGTCTTGGATATTATAAATAATGTTATGAGGAACATGGGAGTGCAGATATCTATTTGATAGTGCAGGTATCTATTCGAGATAGTGATTTCACCTTCTTCCTGTTGGATTCACAGGACCATGTTATAGTACTATTTTTAGTTTTTTGAAGAATCACCATTCTTTTATCCATAATGGCTATGTCAATTTTTATTCCTACTAATATACAAAAGTTTCCTTTTCCCACCATTCCCTAACACTTGCTATCTCTTGCATTAACTGCATGAAGTGATATCTCCTAATATAATTTTTGGTTTGCATTTCTCAGGTGATTAGTGATGTCAAACATTTTCCACATGTCTATTGGCTATTTGTGCTCCTTCTTTTGAGAAATATCTACTAAGATCCTTGCCCATATTTTAATTGTGTCATTTGTATTGTTGCTTTTGAGTAGAATGAATTCCTTACATTTTAGGGATATTGGCCCCTAATCAGACATATAATTTACAATTACTTCCTCTCATTCTGTGGGTTGCCTTTCCATTTGTGAACTGTTTCCTTTACTGTGCAACTGCTTTTAAAATTTGATATAGTCCCACTTATTTAGTTGTGTTTTGGGGTACATATCCAAAAAAATCATTTTCATGACCAGTGTCAATTTTTTTCCCTGCTTTCTTGTAGGAGTTTTGTGGTTTCATACCTTACATTTGAGTTTTCAATACATTTCGTTAATTTTTACATGTACTGTAAAACAAGGGTTCACTTTCACTCTTTTACATGGGGATATATAATTTTCCCAGTATCAGTTATTGAAGAGACTTTCTTTTCCCCCTTGTGTATTATTTACAATGTTTTGTCTTATTGTTTTTCAACTTTATGACAGTGTAGAAGTCACATGCATAGAATAGAAATTAAACTTTCAATTTTGAGCTTTTCCTGGGCTAGGGACGTAGGGTATGATAATTTTCTGTGATCACGGGCAGCAGTCACAAGCTGCAGCCCTCAGGGAGCTACGCAGTTAAGAGGGGAACCGACCAGCACTCTTCATTGTACTCTGATGCTGAGCTATGTGTTTGGTAGGTTAGGTGTGTTAAATGCATTTTCATTTCATGATATTTTCAACACATGATGAGTTTATCAGGAAGTAAGACCATTGTATCTTGAGAAGCATCTGTATATGCATGACTTTATTTCTGGATGTTTATTCTATTTCACTAGTCTATGTGCTTGTTTTTCTGCTATAAAATCTATTCTTTTATCTAAATGGTATAAAAGTATTCAGGATTGAATTATTGAAGTCCTGGGTTTGTTTTTTGTTTTGTTTTGTTTTGTTTTGGCACCGGGGATTGAACTCACAAAGCCACTGAGTCAAACTCCCAGCAGGATTGAATTATTGAATAAAAACCAGCAACTCTCACTGAGTAACTCAAGAAAAGAACATGCACCTTTTTCTTTGTTTTGAGATTGAACGCAGCGCCTCATTCATGCCATGTGCACTCCTGACTACTCAGTTACACCCCACCAGCAGCAGCACCACGACATTGTCTTTAGTTTAGGTTTTGTTTTTTAAAATACACTTTTAAAATCTCAAAGTTTTTGACTGAAATTGCAAGAAATGAAGCAGGATCAAAATGATTTGTTTGGCTTACTTTCAAAGAACGTTGTGTCTTTTCTAGTAACAGAATGTGGTTAAAATTCAATGGTTAATCTTATGTGTCAACGTGACTAAGTTAAGGGTGCTCAGACAGTATCTTGGTTACATTCTTGTTGCTAGGACACAATAGCCGACACCCACAAGTTAAAGGAGGAGAGTTTATTTTTGGCTCACAGTTTATGGTTTCAGTTCATAGTTGGCTAGCTGTAAGGCAGGGCAGCATGGCAGAGGGGCAGAGGAGAACCAGTTCATGACATGACAGCAACAAGCACCACAGGGAGTCAGGGGAGGTTGAGGGGTATATACTTCCAGGCTATGACCACAGTGACTCACCTCCTTTCACCAGGCATCACTTTTCAACATCACACCCAGCTATAAACTCATCAGTGGACAAATCCTGTATCACACACTCATGATCCAGTCACCTCCCAAGTCTTGCCTGTGAGCACATGAGTCTTGGGGGGAGCACCTAGTTATAAGCCGTTACACATTGCCTGCAAAATATTATTTCTGGTTGCTTCTATGAGGGTGTTTGTGGAAGACAGTAGCATTTGAAGCAATAAACTGAAAAAAAAGAAAAGCTGTCCTCAGAAATATAAGTGGGCGTTGTCTAACTGTTGAGGGCTCGGATAAAACTGTTGATGTCCACTGATGAGAGGTAAAAGAACAATGCATTCAGATATTCTTCTGGAGGGAAGACATTCATCTTCTGCTCTTGGATGGCAGCTCTCCACATTCTCAGACATTTGGACTTGGGGATTTACACTGGTACCCCTCCCACATTCTTAGGCCTTCAACTCTGACTGAGAATTATACACTTAGGCCTCTGCAATTGGTCTAAATTATACTACCAGCTTCCCTAGTTCTTCAGATGGAAGCTCATGAGACTTTTCATTTTCTGTAATTGCCTGAACTAATTTTCATAAAACTCTATCTCTCTGTCTATCTCTCTATCTATCATCTATCCATCCTATTTATTCTGTTTCTGTAAAGACCCCTATCTAATGCAAAAAGTTTTGCTCTAAACAGAAAATTTAAAAAATAAAATAATAATTAGGAAAAATATAAAAACACTTGCAATCTTTTTTGATTTGCAAAAATAACCCTTATTAACATCTTGGATGATGCCTTTCCAGTCATCTGTTTTACATCCCCATAGCACTAGGTAGTTCTTTCTTTGTAGTAATAATCACCATGCTTGAAATATTAATGTAATGTTTATTTTTCCCTGGAGGCTATAATCTTTGAGAAGCAGGGCTATCCTTGCCTTATGAACTCCCATGTTGTATGATAGGTTCTTGAGATCATGGGCAGTAGTCATAATCTGCAGCCCTCAGGAAGCTATGACATCAAGAAGTGAACTAACCAATATGCTTCATTGTACTATGATGCTGTTTGGCAAACACCAGAGTGCTTAGTGTAGTGACTGACTTATAACACGCAGTCAACAAATATTGGCCATGGAAAGATGACTGTTTTCTATGCACTCATATATACATACATCGTGAATATTATATATTTGCTTCCAAAAGTAGCTCTATACAGTACACATAATATGCATTTGAAATAAAAATTAATTTCATGCATAATTTACAATATTATCTCTGGTGATACAATTGACACCTTACTCCACTTCTACATTTAAAAAATGTACTTAAGAAATCTTTTTTTTTTTTTTTTTTTTTCAGCACTGGTGCTTGACCTCATGACCTCACACCTGTTAGACAGGCACTTAAGCCACTGAGCCAAACTCCCGGCCCTGGTTTTTTTGAGGCAGGGTCGCACTGTGCAGCTCAGGCTGACCTTGAGCTCGCATTGTAGCCCAAGCCGGCCTCGAACTCACAACACTCCTCCTACCTCAGCCTCCTGAGTGCTGGGATTAAAGGCGTGTGCCACCACACCCGGCTTTTACTTAAGAAATCTTGAAGGAAATACTTTATAACTTAGAACATATTCTGATCCAGGCCACATTAACCCAGTAAAAAATTAATAGAGCCAAAATTTATCTAGATGCTTAGCTGAAAACATTGATCTAAAATATTGATAATGCTGTAGAGACTTCTCCAAATTTATAGTAGTGTACCACATCTTTTTAATTTGTGACAGTTTCTCACTAGGGAAGTAGGTGGATTGCAATGCTCCCATGAGAATAAACTAATCTTTGTTTTTTAAAAAGGAGGTGGGGAACTAGAAAAGAAGAAATCACTACCCTTTCCAGAGGAACTGGAGTCTCTTATGAAATTTTAAACCAGTGCATAATCATAAAGGGGCAGGTGTTTTGCTGTGGAAAAAAAATGAAAGGAACTCCATTCCATGCCAATATGTCTCAGAACATCTGAAAGAAGGACAAAAGTGGAATATTACACAATTTCTTATAAAATTACCAATAACTCATTCATTACCAAATATAATCATCATCTCTGTTTAACTCTCTTCAGTGATGTATTTTTCAATTATAGTAATACATAGAAAGTACTCTTCTAGCCATATACTAATTGCTGCCATTTTTAATTTCAAAGGTTTGTATTGGTTTTTCTCATGCTTATCTGACTGTTTTCCTGTATTTTTCCCCTCCTCCATTTTTCTGTATTTTTAAGAGACTGGATTTCTTTTCTTTGCTCTGTAAATACGGATGATCTCTTATTCTCTCATGCCGTGAGCTGTCCTCGGTCAGTCTCATATGCTTTTGTAGTATCTACTGTAGATATCTCTACAGCTCTGTGTCTAACATCCTCTTCCATTGTCTGAAGTTTCTGCCTTCTAGCTGCCTCTTCTTTTCCTTGCCATGCCAGGCTGTTATCTACAATGATTTGATGTCCTGGATGGTCTGACACCTGTCTCACACATCTCCCATGTTCTCCACCATCCCACCTCAGCTACCCACTTCCCTGTTCACTCTTGGGAACTCAGTCAGTAGGAAATATTCTATTTTCAAAATGGCCAGTTTAAGTATTCTCTTCTATGCTTGCATATTCATCTTTTTCCATTTCTTCTTACAGTTTTACCACAATTTTTAAAGCTTCATAGATGTCGAGCCCTTTTACCTTTTTACCTGTCAATCCTTTGAATTTACTTTTCGGAAATATAAATTAGTTACTATCCTTTAATATAGCAATATTCTCCTCACCATACCCTCAACTACTTTGTCCAGTTGTACTTCTGTCATACTTCTTGGAATGTTCTTAACCCTAAAAGAATCTATCTGCCTGTCTTTACCAAATTAACTCAGTCTTTTAAAGTTTGCTGAAGAAAATCTTACACTATGCAGGGTGATGTTGCTATATATTCATGTCTGTCAACTTTATCCCTTCCATACTCTTACAAAGATTAGTCAACTCTCTAATCTTCACCACAGCCGTTCCAAAATGTTTTCTATTGTCTTCAAAGTCTGGTAGACACAGTTTCTTGCCTCATAGAACTTACAATTTGTTGGAGAAGAAATCCCTTAAAATATGTATGCTAATAGTTAAGTTTTATGACAAATGAATAAAAATACGGTACAGTAAAATTACATAAGAGAGGGACATGACTTTCATTTAAAGTAAGATAAATAGGAGGCATCCAGGAAAAGATGTATACAGTATATGCAGACAGAGTTTAGTCAAGAGAACAAATAAGAGCATGTCATGTCTATGGAGACTACAAATAATGTATTAACAAAACAGTAAAGGAAGCATTAAATGTTGTTGGTTATCTTTGTGAATTATGCTGAGGATGTGGACTGTCTTTCTAATAACACAGAAACATTTTATAAGATGGAGCATATGTTTGGATTTGTTTAAAAAATGCAAAACTAAACAAAAACATAATTATGACATTTTAATTCAATATTTGGAGTAGACATGTTGGAATAGGTAGTGAGACACCTGAATGGATAGTATTGAGGGGTGAATATGAGAAAAGAATATGAATTAGTAAGAACATATTAATCTTTCTAATTAGGTTCTGAAGGTGAATAAAAAGATGGTGCTATTCCAGGAAGATGTGAGGTCATGGGGGTGGGGTGGGGGTCATCTGAATATTTTAGAGAGAGGGTGAGAAAAAAAAGATGTATTTGCAAAGATGCAGACAAACTGAAGAAATGGAATTTCTGCCAGGAAACACACTGTGGTTAGGTATCATTCACTTAACACTTGAAGAAGATTCCTCCCTATCCCAAGAGGGGCATGTGATGAGAGCAGCCAGTGTAGTAAATTGCATAGTTCAGTTTTAAGGGGAGGTTGAGTAGAGGACTAAGCCTCAGAAAATGGGTAAAAATAAGCCTCAGAAATCAAAACTATGCCTCAGGAAATGGTCAAAGATGTCCTAACTGAGTTCCTAGAAACCTAGATGTAAGACCCATATCAAGAGTGGTCTGTTTTACTTTGCAATCAGACCTATATAAACACAGACTAGGAGAAACCTCAAGGTTTCAAACTAAAGTGTGTGTGAGTGGGTGATACTAAATTTGGAAATAAAAGGGCTGATGCTGTGGTTCAGTCTCAGAGTTGATATTTTATCTTGCCATGAAGCAGGAAAGAAGATAGATGCTGAGGTTGAAAAACTGACCAATATCCAGATGCTACCAATCTGTCTCCATCTTGTGGCTTTTCTTAAAGGTTTCAGAATGCCAAAGTAATGTACATGCAAGTGTAAGCTCACATTATTATCAATTTTGGTTCCTTAGAAGAAAACAAAGGGAGTAATCATGGCTAGCACTGATGAAGGTGTGGGAAAATCAGCACTCATAATCAGAAAATGAATCAGAAAAACTTTGTGACACATGCCATTAAGTAGTAAACTTACTTCCTTATAACAAATTCCAACTATAGAAATTTATTTCAGAGAATGAATTGTGAAAAATTTAGGACTGATGATGAACACAACAGAGTTATTTATTATAGAAAAATACTGGGAAAAACTTTGATATCCATTAATTGAGTAATAAATAAATTGATATATTTGTAAAGAAATTAAACATAAAAAAATAAAAACAGATATATGTATGTGTGTATCAACATAGAAAAACATTCATAATACAGGCAAAAATAAATTTTCAAATTATATGTATAATACAAATGGTTACATGTATTAAAAAAACTACATAATAATAACGAAAATCTGAAAAGAGACACAACCACAGATAAAAATGTATCTTAGTCAGTTGTCTGTTGCTGTGACAAAAGATCTGGGTAAAACAACTGAGAGGAGGAAACGTTTATTTTGGCTTATGGTTTCAGAGGACCCAACCCATGGTAAGTTGACTTCATTGATTTTAGGCTTGTGTGTGTCCAAAACATCATAGCAGAAGGATGCACTGCAGGAAATCTGCTAACCTTATGACACCCTGGAAGCAGAGAGTGTACTATTTTAGCAAGCTACCTCCTATTTCCATTTTTGTTCTATCTGGGCTCCCACCCACTTAGATGATGTAATCCACATTTAGGGTCGTTTCTCTCAGTTTGCCATATTACATGGCAATCATCCAATAATCTCTGGAAACATCCTTACACATATGATTTTTTAATTAAAAAATTATTTTTAAGCTTAAAATTCCAAAGCTAAGGGCCTGGGATATAGCTCAGCAGTATAAGTGCCTGCTTGGCAAGCGCATAGTCCCAAGTTCAATTTCTGGTATTAAAAGAAAAAAATTCAAATTCAAAACTAAATCACTTTTTTTTTTTTTTGGAGGTAGAAGGGATAGAAGTGATAAATGAAAAGCCATTTTATGCTTAGGACACCACAGACATTTTTCTTTTAAATGTGATACTACAGTAAAATGTTCTCAAGAGACTTGAAAGTATTAATGCACCTCTCTAAATACCCAACACAAAGGAAGCATGGCAAGATAAAATGGTCCTTCACAATTGAATAGATGCCTGAGTAAAATCCAATTAGTGCAGCCTTCTCTAAAGTTAAGACTAAGAACCCATTGGCTCTAGAGTGGTCATTAAACATTCTTTAAGGACTTCAAGTCTCTCCATGATGGACTCAGTTTAGTTTAGGACTCCCAGGATCTCAGTACATAATGTACAAATGGAAGTACATTTTGCTTCAAAGATTCATGGAAATGAATGGTGAAAAATAATTAAATATTATCAAGAGGGTATTCAGAACATCAGACATCTGATGAAAAAATAATAGCAATGAATACAGTAATAGTAAAAGAAAATAATAGTTGTTATAAGGCAGGCAAACATGCAGGTTTTAGAGTCTACTAAAATTGATACCAAAAGTGATACCAGAAAAATGCTGTCTTAACGTACTGTAGAGCTTAAGTAAAAAACCTTTCTTTCTCATGTTTCTGAGGCGGGAAGTCTGAGATCAGGGTGCCACCGTGGTCAGATTCTTGGTGAGGGGTCTCCATCTCCTGGTTATATTTTCACATGTATACCTTGATGCATGTCTTCAGAGAGATTGCATATGCATTTCCTTTTTTAATTTTTAATTTTTTTCCTTTTAAAGGTAATGATGTTTTACATTTATTACAGGTATGAAAAGAAATATGCTTTTTTGCATATGGGCCAACTAAGTAGGATATAAAAGTACCCTCTGCAGAGTAAAAGTGAGTCACCGAGGGAGGGAGAGAAAGAGAGAGAGAGACAGAGACAGAGAGTCAGAGAGACAGAGAGAGAGAGAGAGACAGACAGACAGAGAGACAGAAAGACTGCAGTGGTGGTGAGGTTAATGGCAACATCTTTTTTACCAACCCATCCCCATTCTTCAGGCTGAAGTGAGATTATTGTACTTTTATAAGAGCATAAATCAGATCGTAGGGGTTCCACCTCCACACAATAATCTAAATCTAATTACTTGTCAAGGCCCCGCCTCTAAATGTCATCACACCGGAAATTAGGGTTTTAACATAAGAATGGGGGGATATAAACATTCTGTCTATAGAAAATGCCAATGTACCTTGCAAAGCTGGATGTCTTAGTAGTATTATATCTGGTTATATATTAAGTGATGGTATTTTTCTCATAATTTAAAAAATGGATCATTTAAAGGTGGATAGTAAGCATCAATGCCTAGAAAAAAGGAAAAAAAACTTGGCCTTACCTACTCAGCATGTAGAGTAAAGGGGAAGACAGTTGAGCCCTGTGACTGCTCTCTGGGTCACTGTGGCATGTGACCTTACTTTGGAAGTTGAGGAATCAAATTACTATTGAATGATGTCACTAGGCATTGAAGCATTACAATTCCTCTCTTCCTCTCAACCACCACCACCCTTGCTCTCATTCTACATTCACTAAATAGCTTTTGACTGTAATATGCTTTCCCACGCAGATTTCCTATGGGGAAGAATGTGCTGCTCTTGCAGACTTGAACAGTTCATGGAACTGCTAAATTTCTCTTCTTAGCTAGCTAGCTGTCACTTTCATCTACACATGCCACCTTTTATGAACTCACCTGGTGTATGCTGCGTGTCTAGAAGCTAAAATAGTCTAGGAATGCTAATCAAATAAGGTGAAGTTCCCTGACTACTCACTCATAGAATTTGCTCCCTATTTCAGTCTTCCTCTTCATGTAAAACTCTGGCACACTCGTGGGTGATCTAAACCTTCCTGTGGGCATTCCAGCCAGTATCTGGGCCTCTATTCTTTCACATGCACATAGTTTATTAGCTTTCCAGCTACTCTACATCACCCACCTGCTCCCACGACCACACATTAGAACTTGTCACCACCTAAAACTAGTTTAGATCATAAATCGTTGATTCAATTATCTTATTCTTGAACTACAACCTTCCCTCTTTCTAGCTGGCTACTTCATTTCCCTCATGTCAACTGGCTCTGAAGTTTCTTCAAGGAATGAGAACAATCCAGAGTTTTCTCCTAGGTTTTTGCTGTTATTTTCTAAAGATTATGACTCATTCACCTTTCTTTTGTGGTGAAATATACCTAACATAAATTTTATCATTTTAACCATTTTTAAGCATATAGTGCATTAGTGTATTCACACTGCTATGCAGCCATCCATCTCCAGGAATCTTTTCACCTTATAAAACTCATTCCCCATACATATTAAACAACTCCCTGTTTCTCCCTCCCTGAGGCCTCTAGCAACAACCACTGTATTTTCTACATTTGAATTTGACTACCCTAGATATTTTGTGTAAGTGGAATCATATGTATTTGTCTTTTGTGACTAGCTTACTTCACAATGTCCTCAGATTCATTCATGTTGTGTCATGTGTCAGAATTTCTATTGTCTATATTTACCATAATTTACCTATCCATTCATCTGCTGATGGATATTTACATTGTTTCATCTTTTGAATATTGTGACTAATGTTGCTATAAATATGGATGTGTTAACTCATCTTTCTTGTTGTTGAACTGAGATGCTTAGTAACTTATGAGCCAAACTAGTACCAAAATGATTCCTCAGATGTTTTCCATTTTTCTGCTACCTTTATTTTTCTTAAAATGAGAACAATAATTGAGGCAAAATTTCTGATAGTACTTTCTTATTAAGCTATTTTATAGTTGTAAAGTGATGTTCATTGATAAAATATGCTATCAATGAATGTGACTACACTATTCATGTTCATTAGCTAACCCATGTTTATTGAACACCAAAGATATGTGAGGTAACACCTCAAGAAGATCCAGACTACTAATATGGTTTCAAATATAGTTTTTAACAAATATTTCTAATTGTTTGCATGGTCAATTCTTCTTTAGGTATGTAGGAATATTTTACTTTCCTACTTTCCTCCTGTTAGAAGAAGGCACAAGACTAGTTCTGATAAATGGATTGCAAGAAGTGTGTGTGTGTGTGTGTGTGTGTGTGTGTCTTCTAGGATAAAGCAGTATGGGTTTACGTCTATACCAAAGCTCTCTCTTCCTCTCCTCATCAACTAAGGAGGCCACTTGTTCCAGATGCTGCAGGTATGGAATGATAGAGCTGCTAACAAATAATCACTGTGCAGCCACAGAGAAGGCGTTTGCCTTGGAGACTTGCCCAGAGCCACAACAGACATTTTGTAAGCAAGATATAAACCACTGAGACTTGTGAGGTCATTTGCTTCTGCAGCATAACACAGCTTATCTTGACTAATATAATTGTGAATTATTTAAGTAAATTGTGGGTTGATACACATTCATTAACCATGTTTTTTAAAAAAATGAGGCTGATATGTGCTGAGATAGAAAAATATACCCAATATATTAACTTTAAAAAGTAAGATACGGAATAAAATGCATAGCACATTCCTATTTGTGTAAAATATGCATTAACACATACACACTGAAAAGAATCTGTCCAGATGTATAAAAACGTGGTAAGAGTGGTTGTCTCTAGAAGGAGGAAAGGAGGACACACAGATGTGAGTGTAAAGCATTTTTCAGTGTTTAATTCTTTCAACCATGTACATATCTGCAAAGAAACAGAGAGAAAGAGAGCAACAGAGAGAGAGAAAGTTGTAAATAAATCCAAGAGTCAAGCTGTCAGAAGGAAAAGGATAAATCTGAGATCTCAAGCAGATCCATAAGCGCAAGCTATTTTGTTTCTTGTTCATTGATAGTAAGCTTTGACTGATTAAATTAAAATATCAATCCTTATGTTAAAAATTAATTTTTGTCTTTTGAAATTTGTATATGTTTAAAAATAGGTGATGTATTTTATATGTAACGCAATTTCAGTAAGTTGATTCCTTTATTTTTCTTTTGACATATGTGTACGTTTACCTTACGTAACCTTACTAAGAATATGTTTAAAAAAATAAAATCACAACTTGGAATTATTGATTCAAACTCAATAGTTTTGAGTTTACCAGAAATTAAATAATTGGAAATTAAAGGTTTTTATGTATTGGTAGCTACCTAGAAAATGTAAGATATGTGCTGAGCATGGTGGCGCACACCTTTAATCCCAGCACTCAGGAGGCTGAGGCAGGAGGATCATTGTGAGTTTGCGACCAGCCTGGACTACAAAGTGAGTTCAAGACCAGCCTGAACTGTATAGTGAGATCCTGTCTCATAAAACGGGGCCAGAGATTTAGCTCAGTGGCCTAAGTGAGTTTAATCCCTAGCGCAAAAAAAAAAAAAAAAAAAGTAACATGTGTCAGAATTTAGAAACCACTTTAAAAAATAATTTTGACTTTTAGTTATGATAGCATGTACAGAAAGTTATTCCTGAATTTTGTTTAGAGTGTTTTGTTTAGAAACATCCAAATGAGAGCACTCATTTGTTTCAAGTTACTATATATTTTTCCTTACAGATCTGTTTTGATCCTTATTTTTCTCTTGTGACTTGTTGGAATTTTGCACTAATAAAAATAGCATTATTTATACAAATTATTTTACTTGAGAATTTTGAAGAGAAAAAAAGATTTTTCCAACCATGTAAACCAAAGGCAGGCCTATTATATGTCACAGAACAATTTCTCATTTTTCTAACACATTAGAGGCGAACAAAGAGCACGACGTGCTTGGGAGGACCTCTTT
Organism: Dasyprocta punctata; assembly: GCA_004363535.1. Taxonomy (NCBI): domain Eukaryota; kingdom Metazoa; phylum Chordata; class Mammalia; order Rodentia; family Dasyproctidae; genus Dasyprocta; species Dasyprocta punctata. The sequence continues at coordinate 130,320 of RJWM01000935.1, forward strand.
ATATATAAACTGCTCAGTTTCACCTCCAAGTAAAAGTTGAAGAAGTGCTGATAGCACTCAGGGACCTGAGAGAGGGGGGACCTTCCTTCTTCAAAGTCAAAAGTAGCACTGTGATCCAGCAACTCTGCAATGGGCATATGTGCAGGCAAAAACCTACTGGATTCTACTGATTATAGTTTTGCCAGGAGTTGCTTCCTGGGCTGAAATCAAGCCACTTTAACATTATCTGTAACTACTTACAACTCAACTTCCCAGCTCCAGTCCAGAAAATTTCTGACTTATTGCTGGTCCTGCATTACCTTTTACCATTTTCTAGTCTGTTTGCATACTATGCACCTAGCACTCTTGCATCCTTTGTGAACACTAGGACAGAAATTTTTTCTTCTCACCCGCCACTTTTGTATTTATTGCAACTTCTCTAGTACCTGACTTCAGATCTTTTTTCTTCTCTTTGGAATCACTTTCCCATCATGATTTGTACTCATCCCTTTGGTTATGTTGCTTCTGAATGCACAGGGTAAGCACTATCTTTCTCTGCTTAGTCTCTAACTCCTCCTTGACATCTGTAGGCAACAACATGCCACATCCTCCGTCCCTTCAATGGCATTTAGACAAGTGAATAGTGAATAGTCACCTCCACTATGGTAAGGAACTAGGACAATCAACTTGTCAATGCACTTGTCAGTATTATATATTCTTCCCTCAAAAGTTAAAAGTGTCAAAATTCAACAATTGAATTATTTTGTGTTGAAACAAGCCTGCTTGAAATCTAACTTGTTCTCAAAGAATTATCTAAAAAAGATTTTTTTATTTTACTCATACATCGATAATTATTTTATAAATAGATCACATGTCAATTATAATGATATTAGGTACTTGATTTTTAATTGTCATTTTTATGTGTGACTGAGAAAGGCTTTTAGCATCTGAGTTGGTTCAGCCAAATTCCCCATTGTTTAATCCCTCCCATTAGAGAAGATTCAGGAGCCACATATCCCACCTTCACAGTTCTGGAAACTTTTATTCAGACTTGGGACCAAGACTCTTGTTTGTGAGAAGTTTTTTCTTGACAAATATGGGGATATTGGAGAATCAGTCACGGTGCTTTATTTGAAAGATTTATCTTAAAAGAAGTAGCAAATGTTTCTCATTCTCCATTTTCATAAATTGATTTCTCCAGATTTGTAAAGAGAAGTTCCAGAATGCTTTGAGGGAATTAGAAATGTGTAAAGAGAAGGATAAGTGCAATATGACCAAAGGGTTTGCATGGCCAGGAGGTATCCACCCACATGAGGACAAGGGAAGAAGGGCACCAAAATGCAGAGCGAGGAACCCTCACCAGAGTCTAAACATGCTGAAACTTTGATCTTAGACTTCTCAGCGTCCAAATATGTGAGATATATAAACAAATTTTTGTTGTTTATTTATTTACACATTCTAAGGTATTTTGATATAGTACCCTGAACTAAGACACTGTGGATGAAGAACCCCAAACTCTGTTTCAGAACTATAATAGTGTGAATATGGCCTAAATTTGTCCTAAAAAATTCAGCCAGATGGAAACTGTTCCTCAGTCTGGTGGTGGAACCTAAAAATCTCCGCCAAACAGAAAATAAAACAAAACATAAAAGGATTAACTATGAGCCTGTCTTCTTTATAAGGTCAGCCTGTCCTGACCATTTTGTTATAGTACCAAAAAAAAAAAAAAAAAAAAAAAACTAATTCTGAAGTACGAAATGCATCTAGAGAGTAGCTTCTCGAATTGGCAAGATATCGTTTCCTAAGCTACCGGATTTAGCATTCAGTAAGCATTCTGCCAATCTATGAAAGCAAACTACTTTCAAGTGATGGGGCATATGATGCTTGTGATTCCATGGACATCAATATATTGTATTTTACTAAGAGCATATAGATCAAAGAGAGGTTGCTAATGAATAAAGTGTTAAATAAATCTATAGGTGATTACAGATATATGACAATGAGGAAAGGCAATTTCAAATAAAAAACAAATGTCTATTTCAATAATGACAAAAACTTCCCTTTCATGGCGAAATGTAGCCAACCTGATACCAAGGGCCTTCTGATTCTCCTGGATTCTACATCAGAGGCTCATGTCTAGTTAATACGGAAGTCACAACAACCAGACAGTGTTGGTTAGGGGAAGTCAATATAGTCCAACCAATGCATAGTTACATTTATCTCAGTGTAACCACATGATTATGAGCTTAGTGAGCAATCACAAGAGTGTTCTAGAGAATGTCTAATATTACAAATCCTGTATTCTTTTCCAGAACCCAATAAAAGCCAAGAGCTGTTCCTCAGACGGACGATTATTTCTTGGCAAAGTGGATGCGCTTATACTCAGATACCCCAGGGACCTCTGTTGTTGTGGTTCCTTAACTGAAATTTCCACAAGGTTTAGAAGGCATTCCAATCAGCTAAAGAAATTTTGAGTCCTGCTTGATTCACTGGATCCTAAAAACACAAAGGCTACTCACAATAAAGTTTAAACCAACTAGCCTCTTCTACTCCTAGGTCCCAGTCAAAGCTTGAAGCTTTGGAACATCGGTATGAAGGAATCAAAGAAGCACATCCATGTTGTATGTTACTTCCAAAATTCAATGAGGTTCATCAAATGTTGTTTCTTTCTTTATTGGCATTGGGTGCAAGGTACAGTAACTTGTCCGTCATCTGGGAGAGGTGAACTCTGTGTGCTTCAGACGATTGAAAGGGCCATCAAAAGTCCATTGCTGCTTTTTTATATTTCTGGGTATTATCAACATGACACAATAATGCAGTTGACTAGCATGACACCCTATGAAATAAAGGTCTCCAAGTACCAAATTGTGGCATAGAGTTCAAGGGCTGTAATCAGGACCAGATAAAAATACTACTGCTCCTGTCAAGTGAAAGTTAGTGTCTAGTTTTTGAAATAGCATTTGTCAGATGAATAGATGCAAACTAAAAGTTTTACTTGATCTAGTAATGAAATTACACGTGGAGTGGCCATTGTGGTCTGAAATGCAGATTAAATGTATGGTCATCAACTGGGCATGAGTGTTGATGAAGCATTTTGAGTCCTAGAGAAATTTTGCTTAGGCCAAACAAGTTATTTCTATGTCTTTTAAGTCTTCCAATGTGGCATTTAATTTTACCTCTTTTCCCCACCTCTTCTGGTCTCCTCACCAGGATGTAACATTGGTTTTGGTTCACTGTTCTGGCAGAGAAAGGTAGTTCTAAGAGTTCTACTTAGTCCTACTTACTGTAGTAGGTATGGTAATCATATGATTAATCATAAAAACTAGGATATTTTTTATAGTAACAAAAGTGTACTAGTAATAATCATGCTGACAAAACCATATGAAAACAATTACACCAGGGGTCAGTAATCCAGTGCGGGGATTTGGTCATTTGCTAAGTTTATCTGTAAGGACAGCACATTTAGGAATCAGGAAGTAACAGTTACATAGGTTCAGAAGCCCACTGGGGCTTCATGGGTGAGAGCTCTATTCATATCTAATCACTTTACCTCTCTCTTCTAATAAATGAATCAAAATGATTACCTGATCTCTTTACCTCTCTCCTCTAATAAGTGAACCAAACTGATTATCTTCAACCTCTGGAATAAGTGTCTACTCAAAGCCTGTGTCCAAAAATCACTGTATTTCCCTTTTCTTATTGAACAAATCCTCTAGTAAATGACTATAAATTCCTTTGTGGAAGTTTAGAAACAAAATCATAGTGCATATTTGTTAGTACAGGATACTATAAGTGTATCCAGCCTTCTCTCAATGCTCTGGGATATCTGTGCATGGATTTAGGTCTAAGAATTAGGTGAAGAGCTTTAACTCTACTGTGGTAACTAAAATCAGGCTCTCCAAGTCTAGAGGCCTGTTGCTGTTACATTAAATAGGACCTCTGAGGGCTGGTCGCTAGGGTTCCAATTAGAGGTTAGGAGTGGTCAAGTATATGTACTCAAATGTCTGTGGTTTAATAATTTCCTCAGATTAAAGCCTACAACATCTTCCAGGAAAGCAGGAACAGCTTTATCCTGCTTTATCAAGCAAATAAATTGGTACCTTTTGAATCATTCAATTCTTTCCAAACAGTCCTATATGAGATCTATTCTTTTCCAATAACTACTAAAATTTTCCCACAAGAGTCCTGGAAAAGCTGTGAATCTAATTAATACATTCATGAATGTGTTGAGTCAAATACTGAGTTTTGATTTTGGGTGTTTTAGCCCTGTAGCCCAAGAGAGAAAACATTTTGTGTGTTTACTTATTTTTAAAGTAAGTCTGTTGCCATTCACTAACTTCAAACTGCTGATAACAAACAACACAGCTTCCACTCAGTTTTCCTTGATCCCCTCTTCTTAGAGTGAAAAAGGATGCTAATAAAATTATGCTGGGATACAAAACACAAACATATTAGAGAAATTTAACATACAATCACTGTATTCATGCTCCCTTTTCTTATTAATATTTTCTCATTAATCATCAGGCTGCCTGAAGTCTTATCTTTAATGAGTAGTCATCATAGGTGACCAGAGATAACAATTTGATTAAACTTTACTATTCTGGCAGTGTATCATACCTTAATACTGTAATAGCATGATTTTATTGTTTTTAAACCTGAGAATTTCAGATAATCGATCCCAGATTCTTGCATTAGTACAAAAGTGTGTTCTCAGAAGTTTCCCACACTTTTTCATCTTGCCAGTATCTTATCAGAGTTCTTGGTATCAAATGAGTCTTCAAAAAGAACGTTGGACTACCTGGATTCCCAATAGGTACCTATTTACTTCACAGCATGGCATCTTTTGGAGCATCTGGAAATATGAGGTGGGGCCATTTGGTCCAGTGAAGCTAATGTTATGACTACAACGGAGATTGTATAATAGCTCTTTCAGTTATAATTTTGATATTTAATTATTATCATGTGCAATATTAAGAGTTAATTGTGTACTTTGAGAGCTAAGTAAGCCTTTTTTCTAATCACCTGGAACAAATGAACAACTCTGGTATGTATGAACAGACTATAACAATGACAGTGAAGAACAAAACACAAAACCAATCATTTCCACGCTGTGGAAAAAGAGGGAACCAAGGCAAATTTTCTAGTTCTAGGACAGAATTTTGTCTTACTAATAAATGAAGAATTACTTTATGTGAACTACAAATTAACTTTAAGTTCTGTTATTTTATGAGTTTATAAAATGGCAGCAAGGACATATGATTGAATAATTATGTATCACAAAATGTTAGAGAAGAATAGTTAGTGTAGTTAATTAAAATTTGTATGCTTATACAGTTGAAGGTTTTTTTTTCTTTTGTGTTTGCTTTTCTGGCTAGCAAGAGGGTGGGGTAAAGGGAGGAGAGCTGGTCTTACACCCCGCCTGAGCTACTGTGGTACTACTTTCTGATGAGCAGAATTATCAGACAGCAGATAGTTATATATCTAGTTAGATGTCTGAAGTATATCTAGGCTTTCACTGTCCCATTTTCTTTTACCATGCCCTTGGAAGGGGTTGTTTTATTTGTTAATATTTATACATTTATGAACTTGAAGGTGTTTTCTGCTTTTGTTTCTCCTGCTAGCAAGAGAAGTGGGTAAAGGGAAAAGATCTATTGGGCTTAATCCATGCTTTGGCAGAGGAAATTTGTGTAGGTGTAGTTCAGGGAATCATTGTGTCACTAGGGTAAAAGATTCTGAAAAGAGGGTCTTGACAAAGACTTCTGGGATACAGGGAGTTACCAGTGTGGTAGCTCCAGATTTCAGCATGGCCATGGCCTTGGCGCTAACTCTCTAATGAGATTAACTGTACTTTTTATATGCCAAGTTGAATTTTAGGCCTTTATCATCATGGAAATCTCTATTATTTCCAACAAGGTACACATTTCCTATGTGACTGCAAGAGGTTTCACTGTGTGGACAGGAATGTGCCCCATGGCCCAAATATTGCACTCCAGAAAATGGTATTTTCATATTACCACTTTAAACTGCCCTTTAAAAATTGCTTAAATGATCCATCTTACTACTTTTGATAGCAAAACAGTGGTTTTCTTTTAGATCTGTCATACAATAAATGTAGCCCAGAAAAAATGTGTTTAAAAAGATGCTGAAGAAAAAAAAATATTTAAAAGCAGCTGTCTTACAACCACTGTGTGATTTAAAGGCAAACACAGTTCTCCCTCTACCATGTTCCCTTTTTGTGCTTATTGGATTTGTTTAATGACAAAGGAAAACAATTTTATGAAGTCAGGAAAGCATAGATTTGTCCTTTGGAAGTCATTTTTATTGGATTTTTTCAAAGCTATTACAATTATACTTATCAAATAAAACTGCAATGTGATGTTTCTTTCTTTAGAATCCAGTTTTCCCAGTTGAAAATTTGAGCTTTGAGGGCTGGGAGTTTGGCTCAGTAGCTTAAGTGGCTGCCTGTCAGGTGTGAGGTTGTGAGTTCAATCCCCAGTACCAGGGGGAAAAAAAAAGAAGAAGAAGAACCTTTAAAATAAAAAAAAAATTGAGATTTGATCTTTACCTATAAATTGCTCAAAAATAAGCTTCTCAACATGCATAATTTCACAAGACATTATTATATTTCATTCTGGAATGGATTTTCCCAGGGCTTAATAGCCTGTACTTTAATGTACAATAAGTTAAAATTTCCCAATTTGATCAATTCCTTTTAAATTTGAATGGGATTCTGCTTTTCCTCATGTACTCGGATAATGCTATTGATTCATAGTCAGTGGGGGCGGGACTTTGAGTAGATTTTGCAATAGTAATGAGATAAATTCATCCAGACCCAGACACATTCACTTGACTCTTCCCATGACAAAGATGCTCCTGCCCATCTAATATACAGGTTTAGACTTCAGTTATGGAACAGAATAAAACCTAGAACTTTACACTAGGTCTGCTCCTAGCCTGGGCCACTGTGGTACTATCTTCTGATTACAAGAAGTAACTGAGAGCAGACAATTATTTTCACCTGTGAAGAATATCTAGGCTTTCATTATTTTCTCTTTTCATGTCCACAGACTGCAATTGTTTTATTTGCTAATATTTCTGAGCTTAGGTTGAATTTCAAGCCAAGGACATTACTGCAAGAGAAGCAAGAATAGAAAATCAATACCATATTGATTGCCAGTGAAAATGGCTGTGAATAACTTCAGTTACTTCTTTGTAGTTTAAGGACCATTGTTCTATCTTCTCCATTTATGGATCTTTGAGTTTTCATAATGAAAATGTTGAGATTGAATCAAAGACCTAGAAAAAAAGTCTTCATGCCTTTTAAGTCTGTAAATCTGCAAATAGTGTGATTTTAAAAAATCTTTCAACCTTGGACTAAAATTGTTTGTTTCCCTCTTTAGTTTTTAAACAAGGAAGAGTGTCATTTTGTGGGTCACATCTCTAATAAAGCCTGATATAATTTAAAGTAAAAATACATACCTGTGCACACTATTTTCACTCCATCTCAATATATTAAAATTTTTTCTTTCTTTAGTGTTTTTATTTTGTGAAAAAAATAAAACAAAATTTTGTAACAAAATAAGAGAATAACAATAGTTAATACACCGGTATCATTATCTTTGAAGTAGTCCCTCAGTATAAGATACAAACCAAAAAGATTCTTACAGAAAAGAAACAGACAACACAATACTTTCTTTTCATGATAATGTCTTTAGTTTAGATCTGACATTTCTTTCAGACACTAAACATGAATTTTGAAATTTTACAGAAATCACAGAGAACTAAATTATGTTTTAATCATTTTGGAGCTTAAGAAAATGTATTCACTAGCTATCAGAATAGGGAATAGGAGGGAGATGTGAGGAGACTAGGTTGGAAGTGTCTGCTTGACAGTGTCTGGAGAAGTAAGATTCTGCAGATAGAGGGCAGCTGTTTAGGGCACTACAAATTGCAGACTCAGGGAGATTGATTCTGACTACTCCACCTTTGGGAAGGCCGACTTTGAAAGAACTAAAATCTTGCTGTCATTTTAATACTGAGTCACTTAGAACACTTTGGTTGCAAGCAACAGAAATGACCTCAGCTCATCTAAATGAAAGAAAAATGTAAGGGCATGGATATTTCCAGAATCCTGGAAATACTGATGACTCAGTCTTCAGAAGGCACAGGAACCAGACCAGCTTTGGCAACCTAAGTGTTCACCGAGGTCTAGACTCAGAAGTGAAACAGCATCAAATATTTTCTCTCCCTTCTTTTGGGGTTCCAGTTCTGGAAGACAGAGTACAACTGATTTAGCTAGTGTCTTGGGCTTAAGGTTGGCAAGACAAGCTGACATATATATACTTTACCTATGTTCTTGGAAGATGAGGAAAGGGCTCAGAGAGAAGCTAGCAAATTAGTCACTACTAGATGAAGGATAGGGAAAAAAAAAATAGCAACAGCTGACCCCTGCAGGTAGTATTCTTATCCAGACATTTTGGGTTTTGGGTTATACTTTCCCTTCTTCTCTGTCCTTAGCTATATATTCTTGACACTATTCAACCCTTTCTCAATCCTTTCTACTATAAACTCCCCTCCTAGAAAGCATGTAAAAACTCTAGCTCAGCTTCTCTAGTGTATTGAGGAGCTCTTACTTTAATTAGGCTATGCCTTTTGGTTTAATTCTAGCTTAGGTTCAGCTCTGTCCTTGAGATACAATCTCTTCAGTACTAGTGACTAGAAACTTTTCTTATCTCCTGAATCTGAGATGGATTGGTTCTTGCTTTGTTTCTTCCTACTCCCTCATTCTCACCAGAGGTTTGGGTGCTTTCCTGAACATACAATGTGTATCTGGTGTCATGTTCCCTACATTGAACTTCCCTGAAGTGCTATGCCTGATTGATTCTGGATTTCTTAGCACCATGTTTCTTCTATGAGCATACTTTCAGTATTCCTGGTGGGATGCTGCTGATGCCAACAGATTATCTGCCAAATTTTTTCCCTCTGTTTTAAATTCAGAAACACTTTTTTTTTTTTTTTGCAGTACCGGGGATTGAACTCACAACCTCGTGCCTGTCAGGCAGGCAAGTTAGGCTGGCCTTGCTCACATTGTAGCCGAAGCCGGCCTTGAACTCACAATGTTCCACCTACCTCAGCCTCCCGAGTGCTGGGATGAAAAGCATGCACCACCACGCCTGGCCAGAAACATTTCTTTATACTGTTTCACTCATCCAGTATTCCCACTTAATTGTATTCTTTAAATTTGTTTTAAGCCGGCCACGCCTTTAATCCCAGCACTTGGGAGGCTGAGGTAGGAGAAGCGTTGTGAGTTCGAGGCCGGCTTGGGCTACAACGCGAGTGCAAGGCTAGCCTCAGCTACATAGTGCAACCCTGCCTCAAAAAACTAGGGCTGGGAGTTTGGCTCAGCAGCTTAAGCGCCTGCCCTGGCAGGCGCGAGGTTGTGAGTTTGATCCCCGGTGCCGCAAAAAAAAAAAAAAAAAAAAAATTTGTTTTAGTACATACTGGATATAAAATCCTAATGATATTATATGTAAGAGTTAAAAAAATGTAAAATAATGATATCCAATGTGCTCACCACCCAGTTTAAGAAATAGGATGTAATCCTATTCTCTCTTAAAATAACTCTCTGACTGACTGTTTAGAATGTGCTCCTTTCGCCTGTGAAGTAAGGAAAATTATGTTAAAATCTCACCACTAACACTATCTGTGATCTTGGATAGGTTACTACTCCTATCTGAGGCTCATTTAAAATGTTGTAAGTTAGATGACAACATGATGATCACTCTATAGATACAAAAGTACTTTCTGTATCTGATGGTTCTCAGGGTCTTGGTGTCTCTAGCACTCTGTCCCTCCTCCTATGTCCACTAGCCATGGCCACCCTGACCACTCTCACAGGTAGGATGCTCTGTGGTAGATGAATCAGAGATTCTTAAGTCTTTCTCAGATGAACGTGAAATTGGTCTTATAGTAGAGCTCAGCAGGTGCCGAGGGGTCTTGACCATAAGGAAGAAGAATATATATATATTTATTTGCACAATGAGGATTCATAATCCACACTGCTAAGTTACAAGATTGCATAGAGGGCTAAATGTGTCATAGTAGGATACTACTCTTCCATACCTAACCACTTCAACATTGGACCATGTAATTATCCCCTCCCACCAGTGTTTATTCCAACTAATACAGTTATCTTCTTTGTTGGTCATTACCTCCTGGAATATATTTCTACTTACATAATTTGTTATGCTAGATCTTATTATTTGTTCAAATAACTTCCTTCACCCTAGACGGAGCTTTGAAAGTGTAAGACTGTTTCTTGCTTTTATCTTACCTTCCTCTACTCAGCACCATGACTGGCACATAGCAGGCATTCAATAAAAGTTAGTTTCATAGAAGGTACAGAGGCAACCTTAAATTCATATAGTCTTTCTTTAAAAAAAAATCTTTGACTTAAAATAGCATTTAAATATTAACTGTGCAATGTATCCAGCTAAGATTGCTGGTTTGAGTCTAAAACAGAGCCAAATCAAACTAGAACACGATTCATAGAAAGATAAACTGGTGTTTTCGTGTAAATGTAAAAACCCTTAGCCAATCTCTAAACTTCTGCTAGTAAGCTATTCTATTATTTTCTCCTCCCTCGCTCTGGCTCTGTTTCAGGCTGGCCTTCTCTGGCCGTGAGTAGGCAGAGGGAATGCTTTGCGTGCAGCCTGAAGCCGGCCCAGAGCCCTTACTGTAACTGCAACCCACACTCACCCGGCGGTCTCCGCCCCCAGCGTGCTACCGTGACGCGGATGGGAATGTTCTATAAATGCCGGCACACAGAATCACACTCATGAATTGGTTCATTTCCACTTAAATGGATATGACCAAGTGAATTGCCACCCACTTCTAAAATTCCCTGGTTTTTATAGCACCAGTGTTTTTTTTTTTAAAAAGAAATCTCATTCTGCCAACAATAAAAATTACTGAAAATTTCAACAACTGTGACACTGGTATAAAACGAAGATCACTAAGAGACTTCTTAAATCTCATTTAGGAAAAAAGTCTATAAATATATACAATGTTGCTTTCAATTAAGAAAATAAAGCAGAATTTAACAGGTCAGATTCTAAGGTAGACAGAATAAGCACTTTAACAGTTCTCCTGTAGTGGCTCAGAATATTGAAAGAGCAGCATTTCTCCGTGTTGGCCGTGGGCGGTGGGTGAGAAGGGCTGCCTCCTATGAAAGCCGCGAAGCAGCAAATGTTTGTGACTGCAAAGCAGCCACACATACTGGTGCAGCTTGCAGACCTTACAGACTTCGCATGCATGAAAGTGTCAGCTAGTTGGAGCCCACAGCATAATATGGGTTTAAGCGTGCTGAGCAACCGTCTAGCTCTTACCAGTTCAAACTAGGGCTGACCAGATACAGACTGGTAGTATATTTTTACTTCTGGTTCAGCCAACTTTGCAGCACTCAACTCACAGTTGCTTGAATTTAGACTTCAGCTGGGTTTGGCTTTCTACAAGGGAGAAGCCATTAGCAACTATGATGAATAAATCCCAAATTTTGTCATTCTTAAAAATAATATATTTCTAGGTATTTTAGCTATACAGAACTTAATTTTTCTCCTATTTTTAGTTCTTGTGTGTTTAAAGGCCATAAGTCACAAGTGAAAAACTTTTTTTTTTTTTTTTTTAGTGGGGAGGGCAGTAGATATTGGTATAATCACATTCAAAAGTAGTTTGAAGTCTGTAAATTTTTGTTTTGCTTTTGTTTTTTGAGACAGGGTCTCATTATGTAGGTCAGTCTGGCCTTGAACTCACTATGTAGCCCATGCTGGCCTCAAACTCGTGGCAATCTTCCTGTCTCAGGCCCTTGAGTGCTGGGAAAACAGGTGTGCACCAACATGCCCAGCTCTAAATCATCTGTAAGTGAGGATAATTTTATAAGTGTTGCAGAGGAAGAATAATCTGAAAATTAAACAACAGTCACATAAAAATACTAATCAGATGTCAACTTTTAAATATAAAATGTAGCTCAAATTCTTAAATATAAAAATGGAGTTGGGAAAGCCACATATTCATGACCACAATGAGAACAATCATTTTCAGAGTTTTATCTTGGGCTCAGGATAAGTTTGTCTGCAGTAAAATTCTTATGTACTGTCTTAGTACCTTTGCTGTCTCAGTAACAAAATATCTATGATTTGAGTAATTTATCTAGAAATGCATTTATTTTGGCTCACTGTTCTGGAAGCTGGAGGAATCCAAAAGCACAGTGCTGCCATCTGTTTGGCTTCTAATAGGGTCCTTGTGCTGCTTCAATTCATGGCAGAAGGCAGAAGGCAGGCAGATACATGTAGAAGACAGGTAACACAAAGGTGGACCTACTTTATATTACCCTGCTTTTGAAGTAACTAATCCAGTCTTGTGAGAGCAAGAACATTCACACGAAAAAGGACTTAAGCATTCTTGAGGGCTCTGAGCCACTGACCCAAACTTGCCAACCAACTCCCATTTCCCAACACTGTTATACTGAGGAATTAAGGTTTCTGCACTAGAACTTCTGCAGGTCATAAAAACCACAGCAGCCACCTTTCACTATCTCCTCCCCTGGCAATTACTATTAGAGAGACTGTTGGAGGTAAAGCATAAGGGGATGTGTCCAACAAGTAACATGATATGAGTGGCAGACATCCCAAAAAGAGGCAATGCGTTATAATTGTATTAATGAGAACTATTTTATTTAACATCTAAATGAATGGGGTTTAACATGAGAATGAAGAAGAGATCATTTTGGAGCATGGGCCAGTGACATGGAGTATGAGAGTCCTAGGCTGGGGTAGGCAAAATGGGAAGGATTCCAATGGACTAGGGAAAGTGGAAGCAAGGATGTTTGGAACAATGGCTATAACAGGGAAGAGAAGATATTTTATGTAAACCAAACTGCTGGGCTGGGGATATAGCTCAGTGGCACAGCACCTGCCTGGCTAGCGTGAGGTCCTGAGTTTGATTCCCAGTATTAATCAATCAATCAATAAAAAATAAAATAAACCACTCTTTTTTTCTCTAGGATGAAACCTTTAGTTTTCTAAAATTAGGCCAGGTATAATGTTTTATATTATCTAGCTATGTTAGTTGGCTCTCTGTCATTAAAATAATCAATTTATAAGCATTTTTAGAGGTTTTAGCCCCTGATTTATTGGTGCAGTTGCTTTGGGTCTTTAGCAACACATCCTGACAAGAGGACATGGTAGAGTCAAGCCACTCCCCTCATGATCAGAATGAAAACGGAGAGGAAGAGAGAGAGATGGGGTCCCATCGTCCCCCTTCTGGGATCATGACCAGGACTTCACATTAGGCATCACCTCTTAAAATTTCCACCATCTCCCAATAGCAGCAAGCTAGGAGACCAGAACTTGAACAAATGGACCTTTAGGAGCAATCCAGATTCTAACTTTATGACTAGTAGTTTTTTTAAAAAAACAATATAATTTAAAGTGGAAAGAATACAAGTTTTAGAGTATCTAGTTTTAAACCACTTTTCACCTCAGACAAGTTGAACTCTCTATGGTTAACAGGATCTAACATTATCTTTGGATGTATATTGATTGCCTATGAAGCATTTAGTTCTCTTTTTTCCTAAGAAATTCTGTATTTCCCAGTCATTAGCAGTTTGAGAAGGATTAAATCCAATCCAGCTCTAAGAGTTGCCTTTGGTTGGTTCAGGCCAATCACTTCATTCTGTGAGCATGTGATCCAGTTTCAGCCAAGGCTGTATGAAGTAACATTTTGATGTGGGGTATGGAGTAGTTTTGCAAGATGTGCTAATTTTGTTAAGCCAAGTACTGTAAGGTCTTCTGTTTCTTACAAGCAAAACATAAATTTCATGGTCTAGCACAGAGCCTGGTATATGAATTTGAGCATTTCTCTGTTAGTTCTAAAAAATTAACAAAATCTACCAAACATCCATTGTGCCATTATTAGATATGGTACTAAGTTCTAGGGCTGTAAGATAAATAAGATCAGATCCCTGCTTTAAATAATTTCTTGGATATTATAAGGAAAATATGAGGCTGGATTATTTCATCTGGGATAAGCTTAGGTTATCTAGAACTTAAAAAGTCAATTTTTGAATATATATAATTATTGACTATGATGTTGTTTGACTATATTAACTATAATAAATAAGCCCACTAGCTGGGTGTGGTGGTGTACACCTGTGATCTTAGCACTGGGGAAGCTGGGGCAGGAGAATCACAGTGAGTTCAAGGCAAACCTGAGCTTGAACTACATAGTGAGACCTCATCTCAAAAATGAAAACAAATAAACAAAAAAGTCAATTAATCATGACTTTAGAAACCAACGAGTAGTATATAGTGAACGTTAGCTGGCTTTTCTCTTTTTTGTAAAATTCTAACAACTGTTAGGGTTACTCTTGGTATCATTTAAAAATATAAATACTTCTATATGATTCAAACAATAGTCTGAAAAGTATAGCATAGCTTCTAAAATGTCCTACTAGAGTAAATTCAATATAGATTAAAAGAATCTGCAACTCTTTCATAATCCAGAATTTTTTTTCTCCTTTCAAGGTTTTTAGTTAAGTTTTTGCTGTGGCTCTCAGTATTTTCTGAGTGGGTGAGTCCTATTTTTAGAGCCAAAAATACTACTGCTATTATGAGCATTTTCTTAAGGATAATAACATCCATCAGTAAATACTACTTAAATTTGAGTTGGATTTTGTAGTGATTTGGGTTTGCTCCTTAATAGTTTTGGGAACATTAGCTGAAATATTATTGTGATTTCCCCTAAGATTAAATAGCTTAACTTATATCACTCCTTATGCGAGCTTCACATGGAATAGTGTACTGCAACAATTATTGGCTTAATATAACTTTGCAAATTGATCATAGTAATTGTCCTATGATATGGCATTCCTTGCAAATAGAAGCACTGAGGTACATTGATTCATCACTAAAGTATTTTGATATCCTCAAAAGGTGATGATAGAGGATGTATCACTAAGGATTTTTAAAAAATGATCATTGATATAATAACTAGACTGGTTTCATAAATAACAAACCTAGGACACAAAATCATGTTTCCTATTATTTTGGGGCCATTCACCTCAGTCAGAGGATGTACTATGATTCTCTTTAGGAAACACAGGTGATAAATATTTTAGTGAAAATTCAATAAATAAATTTTCATAAATGGTATTTGGTTTGACTTTCACAGGTAGACACTGATCAGTAATGAATATACAGAAATGAATAGTTCAAGATAGGAAAAAAATTCACAGCTTAAGGAACTAATACTGTGTATCTTTTCCATAAATGACAATTTAAAAGAAAGGTACCAAGATAAGAACAAATACACGTCATTGCTTACCACCACCACCACCTTGATATCTCATTTAATCTATGGCTGATGAATAATAAAGTGCTTTATGTTTGTCCAATAGTTTGCACTAACATCTTTTTTAATTTATTGGTTGATTGAACAGTGTAATTGCTCCACAAGTTTCACAATCCATATAGTAAAATGCTAGATGTGAAAAACTTTGCTTTACATAAAAAATATGAAGTAGAGAGGTTATTATGAAGAAAAGATAAGTTGGCCAGCAACTACAACAAATAAAAAGCACTTTTTCTCCCATTTCATATGGTTGACCTTTTCTCCTGTTTGTGCTGTATCATCTTGAGACTAATTCCAATGATGTATGGTTCTGTTTCATGTTCTTTCTCCTCTTTGTATTAAGTCCTTGTTCGTCTACAGAGAATTCAAGTAATTTAAGCCTTTTGGGAATGGATTGAGCCCTTGGGCTTCAGTGATTAAAAGTGAAGGTCACTTCCCATCTGGAAAGATGGTGTATACCTATCTTTCCCTCTCTTCTCCACTAAGTACAACTGTAATTCCTGGAAATGATGTAAAAGAAATCAAAAGAGATCTATGAAATGTGATGAGACAATGTGGCTTGTGACTCTTGATCTCTAGAACTGAGCACACTGGCAGGATGTCTTACGGACATAGAATAGAGCAAAGCCATACAGACCTAGGTTGACTTTCAACCTAGTAATAGTAGGCAGGTCACGTAGGTTTAATACTTTCCCTGGATCACACTAGAGTCCTTCAAACAATATTGGGTGAGCTTAACATACTCTGGAAGTGGGTTGAACTGGGACCCTCCTTGGAAATAAGTGACCTGAGGAGGCAGGCTTCTTCTTTGCTGCATCTAAGTCTCCTCCTTTTTATTCAGAGACACAGAGGTAGGCAGGCAAAGGCAGAAGAGGAGACCCAGACGGTTGGTTGGAGAGCCACGGCAGAGAAGAAACACTTCATGGTATGGCAGACAGGAAGCAGCAACCTTCCTTCTGGTCTCTTTTTATTCCACAGAGGCTACAAACCTATTAGTTGGTGCCACTCACACCCAGGGTGTGTCTTCCATTTTCAGTAAATCCATGTAGCCACACACAAAACTGTGCTAAACCAATCAGTGGACTAATCCAGTATTATACCCCATGATCTAGTATCGCACACCCATGATCCAGTTACTCCCAAAGGCCCTATGAGTGCATGAGGCTTTGGGGGGCCATCTAGATATAAACCACAATTGCCAGTGTCTTAAAATAAAATGAAACATCTATTATATGTCCCAGCAATTACACTCCCAGACATTTATCCCAGAAAAATAAAATCTCACTTTCACATAAAAACCTGTGCACAAATGTTCAGAGTAGTTTAATCATAATAGCTAAAAACTGGAATCGGCTCATCTGTTTTCTACAGGTGAATGGTTAAAGAAACTGATGAATATATGCTGTGGAATACTACTCAGTGATAAAAAGGAATAAATTATTGAAACTGGCAACAAACTGGATGAACTGCCCACAAATTATGCTGAGAAAAAAGTCAATTGTAAAAGGTTAAATACTGTGTGTGACTCTGTTTATAAAACATTTTTGAAATAAGAGTACTTTATAAATGGAGAATAGAGCAGTGGTTGACAGAGGTTGAAGAAGCAGGAGTAGTATTGGAGGTGATTAAAGAAATAAAGATCTTAGTTAATATTTTAAAAATACCTATTAACGTTAGATATTTTATAGTTGATACAAATTGCACAGGTATTGTAAATTTTGTTACCATTTAGACCTTAGCAATCATGATATTATCAGTCTTCCCAAAATGTACCCCACAGTCTTTAAATTCTTGGCAGTTAATTATACTAATATTATCATCAGAGGACAATTTTACTAACAAGGAAAATTTTGAAAAGGCTTTATTTTCAGGATTTTTGCTTTGTAAAAGGACATTATAGGAAGGAACATTATAGGAAGGAACCGCCAATAAAAAGTAAAGGAAAAAAGCTAGCCATAATGAATATCAATATACCGAAGATTTTCTAGCATCTGATACCCAGAAATAGTCAGACTAACACAGTGGTGTGCTACGGAGCTCACTGCTAAATAATGAGGAATTTTGTAAGATCTTTGAAGTCACAATAGTAGCTTGAAATTGACCATGATAAGAATACTCACACAGTGGAAATTAGCCAGTTCTCTAAAGTATAGTTCTATCTGTTCCCTCCCCGCAGTACTAGTTGTTAAAACATTTACTCTTGTTACCTTGCATACTCATATATGTTAAGTGGCCTACTACATTTGTGATTTTCAGAGGTGAAATTGAGGGAGGTCCTGTCTATGTGTATCAGTCAGGGTGCACTAAAGAAACAGATTTAATATAATATTATTTTCATTTTAATATATATAAAATATAACAGAATAATATAAATGGATTTACAAGGTAGGTCACAATGGCCACCTGCAGAGTCAGGTGTGGAAGAGAGCAGAAGGGCTGTCTGCACTGGAGACTGAAGGATCCAGCTGAAGGCCTGCAGCTCACTGTAGAGTGCCATGTGTGTCTGTATGGGGAAGCCAAAAGGTCTGAGGTGCAAGACTAAAGAGTCTGCACTGAAAGCCAGGAGAGAGATGTCCAAGGTAAAAGCGAAGATTGGAGCTCCTTCAAAGAAACAGAAGCGAGCCTTTTCTCTTTCCCTTTTCATTCCATTCAGGCTACAAGCCTATTGGTTGGTAAGGCTCACACCCAGGGTGGGTCTTCCACCTTCAGTAAATCCATTCAGTCAAATCCAGAACTATGCTGAGCCAATCAGCTGGGTACTTCTTACTCAAATAGATGCTACAGTTAACTGTCACACTGCATTAAAAAAAGTTCTTAGCTGCTTTGCTATGATAATAACCAGAGTGTTGAAGAGAGGAACTATCTTGAAAGACTATCTGATGGGGAGCTATGACTTAGAAAAATACAAAAACTTCTTCAAAGTCTCAACATTGCTGGTTTTGCTTGGTCTTTACAACAATCATATGGAGTAGATTTTATTATTATTTTCATTTTACAAGCATGGTAACTGAGGTACAAATAATTTTGTTTTCTTGTCCAAATTCACAAACACAATGGTGAAACTGATTACTAAATTTGTCTTCAGTCTCTTATCTTCAAAATGCCTTCTATTCTACTACTGTGTTTCAGAAAAAAGAGTGCACCAAGAATGGCATGCAGACTAAACTGATTTGGAGTATATCATAGTCTGTTTTGTACTGCTATAACATAACAGTCTGAGACTGTAAATTTTTTTTTTTTGAGACTGGGTCTCGCTATGCTGTTCAGGCTAAACTTGAACTCGCTTTGTAGCCCAGGCTGTCCTCCAACTAGCAGCAATGCTCCTGCCTTAGACTCCCAAGTGCTCAGATTACAGGCATGCATCACCATACCTGGCTGATTATAGAATTTAAAAAGATCTGAGATTTATTTCTTATGTTTCTGAAGACTGGGAAGTCTAAGGTGAAGGGCCAGCATCTGGTAAGGGCTTGCTTTCTGCATCATCCTATGGCAGAAGGCAAAATGATATCCACACATGAGAGGAATTGTTTGAAAACATCCTTTTATCAGCAACCCACTCCCATGATAACTAATCCATCCCCAAAACAATGGGCTGCCTTCCTGACATAATCACCTCTTAAAGCCAGCCTCTCCACATTGTTGCATTGGGGGTTAATTTTCCAATACATGAACTCTGAGGGACACATTCAAACCATACCAATTGGGATATTTGGGAATGAAGTGTTAGTCCAACATTGGATAATGTTTTCCTAAGAAAGCAGGGAACAAAAAGATGGAACCAGACATCTAGGTAGGGAATTGGCCAGAACAAAAAATAGGAATATCAATAGCTACAGATAGAAAAGATATATAGACTAGGAATTATGCTAAAAGTAAAGCTGCCAATAGAATGAGAGAGGAGGAAGGGAGAGGAGGGAGGATGGTAAGAGGAATGGAGGACAAAGAGAGGGAAAGAGGGAACAAGAGAATGAGAGAGAGACAGAGAGAGAGAGACAGAGAGAGAAAGAGACAGAGACAGAGACAGAGACACAATTTTGAGTATCAGTTCAGCCCTAAGGAGTTGCTTTCATTTTAGGAAATGCTTTAGGCTTCTATTAGCCGGTCCCCAATCAGGAAAATAGAACTCACTGTAGGTATTTTGAATATAAGTGATTTCATGGATTTAAAAAATATATAAGACTTAGAGAAAAGGATAGGGGAAGTGATATCTAGAAATTAGCAATTATAAGAAGCTATTTCTAAGCTTGAAGACAGCTAGAATGTTAGCTCTATTTGAGGGTCACCTTAGCAATTCATATCTTTCCAGATAACTGAGTGGATTTTTTTTTCCCTGAGGCAAGTAGAAAAGAAAAAACTGGTAATGAGGTCAGACAGGAAGTATCCTGGGAGTTTGTTCCAGTATAGATTCTTGAGACCTCTGATGTGAATGATTTGAACCCAAAGGTGATCTTGGAAATACCTCAGGTTCTGGAAGTGAGATTCAAATAGAGTTAAATTCACAACGTTTAGATCTGACATAACTTCCAAAGGCAGAGGACCATTCGTTCTTGTGCTTTACTTCTAGTAACTTTACCAATTTTACCAAGCCACCCAATCCGAGACTACAGACTACTCTTTAGAAAGGGCTCCAGAGTGAGGTAGGAATCTACAGTTTGTAAGAAGAGATGAAACTGAAGGTAAAATATTCCATGTACTTCACCAGAAATCAACAAAACTTTATTCTGAAAAGGATATAGATCTAGCAGGCTTTTTGAAGGTTAATGTGGCTGAATTTGTTTGCATATGGAGAGATACAGAGTCAATGTCAGTACATATGAGTGTGTGTTTTTGTTTTGGAGGTGACTGCAGAAGAGAAACAATATATAAAATAAATACACTCCAAAAAATATACTTCCAAACAAGACACCACCTGTGTATTGTATAATATACCCATATCTATAATATATACACTGTATACTCTATATAACTAATAAAAACTAAGTATTATCTAAATGTGTATTAAACACACATTTAGATCATAGATAGCTACAAATTTATAGTGATGCTATCTATGACTTCCACACCCCAAAATAGCTCTTAGTTCAACAGTATGGTGACAGCTTTGCATTACATTAAAGAATTTATAAAATATATAACCTATTTGCACTGTATGATGTGCATGAGAAACCAGTATTACTGACCACAATGATGAGGTCATAAAAGAGAAAAATATGTTGAGGCAAGAAGAGGGCAAAAATGAGAACTTTAGTGGGACAGGAATGGTTACATTATGGTAGGCCATTTTGAAACACATTTTGTATTTTGAGAGCATGGGTTTGACAACCCATTAGGAACTTATTTTAGTCATGTCCATGAGGCTTGAGACTTGGCACCGGCTTAAACTGGCTCTCACATTTTCAGCTGAGACTTTCCTAGCTATTAGACTATACACCGTTCTATGTATATTTAAAACCTCTGTTTTAAAGGAGGGGAAGTTACTGGAAGGGAAATGTCAAAAAATAACTAAGAAGTCTTGGACTTTTAATATACTTGGAAGTTTTTAGCTCCCTGACATCTGCTCACAGTAGAACTGACGTGGCACCTGATGAAAGTGAACACAGTAAGGAAGGTGGGCAGCAGTTTTCTCTTTCTATAATGAATCAGAATCTTTCCTTGGAAGATAGCCCAGATGGGTAGGGCCAAATCATCAACATGAACTAGAATGACAGGGCAACTTCACCTGACATTTGATAACCTTCATTTAGTCTACTGACAGGCTACTGGCTTTCAGAAAAGAAAAAATATTGGTGCCTTTACCCCCTTTCCTTCCCTCCTCATACCAAAGATAACAATAACATATACACACATTTATTAAAGTATCTTTTCCCTTTCAACACTTCCATTATTCTGTTATCCCAATCTGGACCTAGTCACTATGTTGTACATACAACATTCCAGTAACCTCCTAACTCACTGTCCTTGTAGTTTAATCTCTTCCTAGAAGTCAAACAAATCTTCAGATATATATCAGATTATATCATGTTCCTAATCTGTTCAGTGGTTTTCCATTTCTCATTTTTATAATGGACTTATAAAAGTTCCTAGTTGCTGGGATTCTGAAAATCAAACAAAGCACCTAAAATATTTCACACAGTGCCTGCAAATGTCAGACTAACCTAAATATACTCTCCAAAATTTGAAAAAGTCCAACAATGTTCATGAAGTGTGCTAAGTAATTAGGTAAACAGAAACGTAAGTTATTCCACATATTTTCTATACTTTGTTTCAAAGAAATTTTAAAAAATCAAGATGGTTTATTAAAAATACCCATATCATAACAAAATAAAAATAAAGTTGCAGGAGAATTAGGCTATATAACACAAGATTATCCCAGAGGTGGTTAATTAAAATGCATGTCATTGGGTACATGGATTACCTAGAGATAGACTACAAAGTTGGCTCTAGGCTTCCTAGCAATTAGCACCATGAGCAAAAATAATAATTAAATGACCTTCTCAGAAGAAGTACAAGGGGCCAACAAATATATGAATAAATGTTCATCATCACAGGCTATTAAAGATATGCAAATTAAAACTACTTTAAGCTACCATCTTAACTCAGAAGGAATGGTTATCATAAAAAATATAATAATAACAAATGCTTGTGAGGATATAGGGAAAGAGGAACTCTTCTACATTGTTGGAAGGAATATAAACTAATACAACCACTATTGAAATCATCATAGAAATTTCTCAAAAAACTAAAAATAGAAATTCCATTTAACCCAGCAAGCCCCTCTCTAGGTATCTTCCTAAACGAGTTAAAATTATCATATTACAATGATACATGCACACCCATGTTTATAACAACACAATTACAATAGCTAGATCTTGGAAACAGCATATATGTCCACCAACAAATGAATGGACAAAGAAAATGTATTTATAAACAATGGAGAGCCACTCTGCCATAAAGAAAGATACACTTAAAAAATTTGTAGGTAAATGGATGCAACTTGAGAACATAATGTTAAATGAAATAAGTCAGACACACAAGTTTAAATATCACATAGTTTCTCTTACATGAAAACTGATGTATACAAGCAAATGAGGAGAAAAATGGAAATACGAAAACAACGTGGGGAGAGGTTCAGATGGTTCTCCAATTTACCTATCCCATGGTTTCAAAAGTAGTTTAATTTATATGTTTATTTGTTTCATTTATACTACTAGCTTCTCTGTCCACTGAAAAGTTTTGTGTTGATATGTTTCTTCTTTGTAACTTAATCTTCCTTGTTGATGTCCTATAGTCTGAGTAACTACTTGGAAGATGACACACAATGTATTAACTATTGTTGTTTTTTTATTTTGTTATGAAATTTTATTTTTTCATAAAACAAAAAAAGAACAAAATTACTTATGATGCCAAGATTACAATGATTACAAGATTAAAACAAGCCAGCTATTTAAAAGGGGCATGTTCTCTCTGGTATTGCAACTTAAAAGACAATTAATTGCTCTTTGGGTCCTCATATCAAAGTTATAGTATAATAGCATAAATATTGTCCTTAAAATGTATTCCTACACTATTTAAAATAATGAGTTTCGTAGGGTTGCTTTCCATGATCCTTAATATAAGCAGTATTATAGAAAATCATAGCAAATCTACTGAAGGAGTGCTTGTTGGGGCAGTGGAAGAGACACAAAATCAGGTAGGTCACGTATATCCAAATAAATCTGACCATAAATTTGAGAGAACAGTATCTGTAGAAATAGAAGCGCTACGTATTTTTTAGAAAATCTTCCAAAAATTGTTTTTGACTAGGTTTTTCGTTAAGTTTAAAGTGATAAACCAGGTTAAAATTATATACTCAATCACTTCTTTTCTGAGTAATGGCAGCAGATTAACACCATTTCATCAACACTAAACCTCATCAGGACATGTTAGAACAAATACTTCCTACTGAATTCTCAAGGATATAGTGGTTGAAAAAGGTATCTGGAGTTGTAAGCAGTCAAAAGTTAAAAAATATTTACTAAAACAATTCTTAGTAACTATCTGTATACATATGTGGTGGAAAAAATCAATTACATAACTAAGCCAGGTATATACACATAATATACTCAGGGTGTGGTGTCACATGCCTGTAATCCCAGTACTCTGGCAAGTTGAGGCAAAAAGATCATGAGTTCAACCACAGCCAGCGCAGTTTAGTGACTTAGTGAGATCCTGTTTTGAAATTAAAAGGGAGCATCTGGGAATCTAGCTCAATGCAAAGCCCTGGGTTCAATTCCCAGTGTCATGGGAGAAAAAAAAATGCTTATCTTGGCCTAAAGAACCTGTCTTTCTTTGGATAAGAATTGATTAAAATTTTCCTGACAATAAACTATGGCAATTCTCTGACTGGTGCTACCTTCAGGTACTATAATCTTTTAGGAAAAGTTTAGGAAAAGTTTTGAGAGTTTTCCTTCAGCTTGTCCTTTCATATTGCTCTCCCACATATTACATTTGCAATTGCTAAAATTTAGCTTGCTTGGTCACTAATTTAGGATCCTTCTTTTTCCTCCCTTCTTCCTTTTCTCACTTTCTTTTTTTGCCTAAAAAGGTTCAACCTAGCAGAGTTAATTGTATAAGTAATCACTCAGTTTAATAGTATAAGCCAGGGTCTTCTTATTCACTTTTCTTACCACATCGTGAAAAAGTAGCATAAATGTAAAGAATGTGGAATCAGGCACATTTATGCATTATCCTAGCTATGTTATTTATTAGTTGAATGACCTGAACGCTTTGCCTAAAGTCTGAGCTTTACTTTTCTCATCTATGAAAAGGGAAAAATGATACCTACTTGTGAACATTAAAAGAGATGGTATCTAGAAAATGCCTGACATTCTTTACCTAGATACTCAGTAGTTGTTAGTTTTACTGCATTCCCATTCACCATAATACAAAGCTGCTAGGCAATAGTAATTAAATTATTCTAAGCACCAGATGTGACATTTGTACATTTTAGGTTTTATCTTGGCAATCGGGGTTAGACTCTACTCCCTTTTAAAAATCTAAAAAACATTCAATTTGGCTTGGAAGCTGTGGTAGGTAGAATGATAATCCCCCAAAGGTGTCCACATTTTAATCCCCAGAAACTGTGCATGTATTCTCTCACATAGTAAAGGGAACTTTGCATTAAATTAAGGATTTGAGACAGATTATCCTGGATTATCCTGGTGGGTTCAGTGTAATCATGAGCATCCTGGTAAGTACAAAAGGGAGGCAGGAGACAGAGTTAGAGAGGTAGAAGACTCAAGAGTTAGAAGAGTTATGATGACAGAAGCAGAATTTGGAATGGTGTGATACTGGCTCTGAAGACGGAAATAGGAATGCAGACTCTAGAAGCTGGAAAACAGGCAAATGAATTCTCCCACAGATCCTTCAAGAAGAACACAATGTTGACAGTGCCCTGCTTTAAGATAAGTGAGAATCATTTTGGACTTCGGACCTCTAGACCTATAAAGTAATACATTTGCACTTTAGGCCACTAAATTTGGGATAGTTTGTTATAGGGTCTAAAGATACTCAACTGCAACTGAGTCAGGCTTACTTTTGGGTCTTTCAGTGGACTGAGTTAGAAAATATGTGTGAGTTCATGATGACACTTTCAATTCAAATTTAAGACTATAGGTGGTTTAGTTGATCTGTTTCATCTGTATTAATATCAGGGATAGCAGAGTTAGAGTACACCAGAATTATTTATTTTGTTTTATCCCACATTACAGATGTAATTATCTCAGAAAAGCAGTATGAACACTACCATCAATAAAATTACTAATGAAAAGTCAAATTTTTTTGTGATTTTCTGTCCTTGTAATACATCCTACTAAGGATCTAAAAAATTACATTTTAAAGTCACTCAGAATTATAATTTTTAAAAATCATTTTATATTTTTGGAATTATTGTCCTTTCCCTTACCAATCATAATCCTACTATCTGTTACATAGTTATTTTTATTGCTTTTGCAAATGTTTTAGTTTATTGAGTTAGTAGATAACATTTATTATCATATAACCATGCAAACTAGCTTTTATGATACATGGAAAAAAATTCTAAAGCCAGCTTCTTTATTGCATTCTTGGTTATGATACTATAGAGTAGCATGTTCAACAACACTGATAAATTTCCAGTGAGGTATTAATGTCTGATTTAAAGACATACGGGAGAAAGCTGAGGACTGCATCTTTCGTTCAAAGCACAAATACTCCACAACGGTATTGTCTTTAACATTACAAAACCAGAATTGATTTAAAAAGCTTGCAAAAACAACTTGTACCCCATCACCAAGTACTCAAATATCTACAGTAACTTTTTCACAGAAAATTTGTTCTATTGCAAAGAGATCAGTTGGTATTTCTTTGCTGACTGGGTCAGCAGGATCAGAAGAGTATAATTTATGTATAAGAAATGGAACACAGGACTATATTGGCTGTTATTATGAATATGAATTGACAAATATACACTAATGTATATTAAAGTAATCATTCTAGAAAGCAGCAAGAATTGGCATGTGGTTGAAATTTGTTCTCAGTTAGATCAGGTCACCCAAACTGGCAGGCTACAAAGAATTAAGTCACAGTCCAAAGGGTTAGGTTTGCAATTGGCAGGGTTTCAGCAAGAAGCTGAGGTAGAGCTGCCTGGTGACAGAAAGCAGCTGTACTGAAATACAAAGTTTTAGCAGAGTATGACCAGCTTTGTCAATCAGGAGAACACAAGCTGAAAGCCAGAGAGCCTCACGACAACGAGATAAAGGTTATATTAGGGTGAAGCTGAAGAAATGAACCAAAGTTGAACTAAGACTTTGAATTCAAGTGTTTGTTCACCTGGACGTAAAGTCAGATCACTCAAGGAAAAGATACTCAGGAGGCACAGAGGAGACTTGAAATAAAAACAAAGAATGAAGCCTAGCAATCAGTATTTTTAAGTTGCAAACTGAAAATACACTCTGGGTATTGCAAGCAAAATAGAGTTTAGTGAAAGGCAGCTGGGAAGAGGGTCTCACATAATTGACAGAAGTTGGAATACATAGTCTAGACAGAATCCAAAATTCTCCAGAGACGGGAAGTAGGATAATCACCACTGTTTGGTGGCAGGAACTGTGTTGTCAGAGTGCTGCTTTTCAGATGGAATGCCCTTCTGTTTTTAGTCTCCATGTTCCTCTGTTCAAGATTCAAACCTAGAGAAAAAGTACTCAATTGGCATTGTTTGGGCACTGTGTTCATCACAGATCCTCCCTAATCTATAACACTCTTACTGAAAAACAGGGATCCTGGTCATTGAATAGAGTGAGGTAGCAAAACTTCAACTAGAAGAAATCTAAGTAGAAATCTACTAGGAAATTATAAACAGATAATGGATAGCCATTATCCCATAAATGTCCATATATAGTTGGTAAAATGAAGAATAATAGGGCCTGAATCAAATAAAAAAATGTTTTACCTTAGGGTCATAAATTCAGTTCTAAGTCTTAGACTCTTAAAGTTAGACACTACCTTGATAATTGACATTTTCAACTTCTGATTACTATTTATGTTGGATTGGAAAATACAGATTACTACAAATCAGACGGTATCTAACAGTAGTTATTTAGTGCTTACTACATATGAAGTATTGTAAATATATTACAGATGCATTATTATTGCATTTAATCTTTTTGATATCAAATATGATATAGGGATTACTGTCCAATAAAAATAGATGAACTCAGGTTTAGACTACTTAAAAGCTTGTGCAAGGAAGGATTACAGGGCACTGAAGAGTAGCATAATCCTAATTATAGTAGTGAAACAGAACTAAATAGAAGTGAGGGCTCCTCTTGCATCAATTTTAACTTCTGTTGAATTTATGATTTTGTTCAATCAGCTATAGAATCAGTACTATAATAGGATTAAGTGGGAGGATGATGACATGTCAGGAATCCAGCAGTACAAGTTGGTGAAGAGAATGATGCAGTTAAGACCAAGCATGATTAAATATGACAGAGATTAAAGAAACATAATTAAACAAAGAGGCTGACTTCCCTGTTTACTGTTCAAAGGGCACATGAAGGTCACACATGGCTTAGATAAGCATCAGCAGCAGTGTAGTCCTATCCACCAGAAGGATAGAGTAACCCAGTAATCCTAGTCAGTAGATAATTACTGCAGTTCAGTAGTCTGAAAATAATCCATCATAGTAGGACCTTATCCCGAGAAGTAAAATCTAGTCAGAACTGGAACTAGTGAAAAAATTTCCAAACCAAGCTCAAAGTTTATACCTTATTTACAGTGGTATGGAAAAGATACAGCTTTAATTAGGAGAGGTGACCAAAGGAGAATCCAGTGCTACAGCCTGGAAAACATTAGAGAGACAGGTAAGTGGCAGAGCTTGAGGTCCGCCTGTAAGCCAGAGCTCATACTTGGCACTCTACATCTTCAAGGTTTCTGTGGATGGGCACTGAAAAAACACTTAACTTAGTTGTGTTTAGATTTGGCTCATGAATTTGGAAGCATCTTGATGTGGATTTAAGGAGATACAATTATGGGGAGCAGGAGAAGACAAAGGGAGGGAAAATGGAATAGAGACTAATTGCTATGATCATCAGATTCATATATTACCCAGAATTTAAGATATTCTTGAAACCATTAAAGAAAAAAATAACAACCTTAGCTAACTTTCACTTATCACAAAAATAACATTCTTTGGGCAGCTAATCTTGATTAAAAGCTGCCAAAATTCAGGTCTGCAAATGGGAAAAAAACCCAAGAATTAAATTGTCTAGCTAGAGATTTAGTCACTATTTTTGGCAAGGCATTTTTACCTTTTTATCATGTTTATAGCTTTTCTCTATAGTTTCATTGAAGTTCTTTCTTTT